>VMDR010002309.1:0-95251 GCA_007922815.1 Macrotus californicus
CTTTTCTTTCAAGCCAGAGTCAAGCAGGAGCCTTGAGCAGACGGGAGATGTTCACTTTGCTTTTGGGAGATGCCAAACTTGTCTCTGGAATCAAATTGGATTTTAAGAGGAGCACAAAAATTCTTTAATGTTCTCTGAGCTGCTCTCTGGCCTGGGCCCAGGAAACATTGTTATTGTAACTGAGACATCGGGACATTGGCAGTGTTATGTTCTTGTTTGGCCTGGTACATCTCTTTATTTATTAAAGCCTAGGGGCTTTCCAGGCCATGTTTAGTGTATTAATTTATGTAGTCTGCCTCCTTAGAGAAAAGACCAATTTGAATACCTCCAGCTTCAGTATGACCCAGTTTACCACCGACACATTAACTCTGAAGATATTTCTTTCCTCTTCTTTCTTATTAAGCCTGTAAAAGGTATTTGGGGCCCATGTTAGGCAGAAGGTCAATATCCCATACCTTCCCATTCAAATGCCACTCTCTTCCTTCACTATGAAGAATTGAACTCTGTTTAATTTAACCAGCTATAAGTTAATTCAACAAACCAAATATTCTTTAGTTTGTTATCATGACTTAAATACAACCCAGTTTCTGTCTTAAAAAAGATAGGAACATACTAGGGAGACAGAGACAGAAACAAACCTCTCCAGAAGAGTGTGGCAGGGGCAGAGCCAGAGTAAGTAATAAGAGGGATGTGGAGGAGGGAGTGGCATTTCTTCCTGAGAGGCACAGGGTGGGAGGAGATTTCCAGAGAAGAGTACTTGACTTGGGTCCTGAAAGATGGACAAGTTTGCCAAAGGTAGATAAGTGTGTGTCCTAACCTGGGTCAAGACATGATGAAGTAAAACAACATTCCATGCTTGGGGAACTTCAAATAATTTTAGTTGGCTCAAGCCTGGGATGAGTGAGAGGAGGAGCAAAAGTGAGAAAGGGGCCAGATCATGGTAAATGTGGTTCTTTAAAAATATATATTTTTTCATTTCTTGGTGAGAAAGAGGGAGAGAGAGAGAATTTGTTGTTCCACTTATTTATGCACTCATTCATTGATTCTTGTATGTGCCCTGACCAGCAGTTGAACCCACATCCTTGGTGTATTGGAATGATATTCTAATCACCTGAGCTACTCAGCCAGGGCCTTTAAAAATAATTTGAAAAACACCAGGAAATCTATAAGCCACGTACATGGACAATTTTTCCAAGAGGGCTCCCTGAAGTCACCCTTTGTTTCTTAAAAATATTTGGTCATATCTGATTAAATGAACATCATTCTCAAATATGATGTTCTAGGTAAGACCATGAGTGCATAACTAATGTTTCCATTTTTGTCCTGCTAACAAGAAAGACTGGTCATTTTTTAATCTGAATATTGCCAATAAAAGAGAATATATAATAGCTCCCGAATTCTAGAGGAATCGGGCAGGGAGAAAGAAATAAGATGTGTCATTTATGTTTATAAAAACACAATTTATTAAATTTTTACAAGTTTTTAGAAAGCTTAGAGAAAAGAGACCTTAAAGGATTTCTTATATTTGGAAAATAGAACATTAAAATATCAACACTATTCTCAACATCAGCCACAATCATGCTTTATCATTCAGTTCTTATAATTAATTCTTGCTCTGCTCCACCTTGGATTAGCAATCTCATGAACTCATCTGGTTTTTTTTTACTATTATCCTGGAAATTCTGACTCATCCACTTGTCTGTCTCTAAGTTGTTTAAGTGAGGCCTTCAGAAACCGTGCCGAAAAGTACCTGGCAAGGTCCTGTCCACAAGGCTCTGGGACCATCCTTTGCTGAAGGGTAGTATAGGCAAGGCTTCTCAGGGAAGCATTATAGTAAAACAAAACTGATCTGTAGGTGATGAAAGACTCAAAATGGTTGTGGTTAATTTATTACTGATGATTTTCAAAAGTGAAAGATGTGATAAAAGTCTATTACAAGAATAATGTAGCTGGCAGGAAATTTGGATGTTTCCACGCTGTGCAAAACAAAATAAAATCAATCCAGAACAAATTTTATAGTGTCTATAAATATAGTGATTAATCCTATTTTTCAAGAAGAGTAGACAGAGCATACAATTTTTTTAAATAGATGAACATGATCTTTACAGAGAAAAATATCTTTAAATATAATGTAATAACCCTGAGACATAATATACCCTGAATATTGAGTACATTGTTAGACTAAACCAGGAATATCTCCAGAACATCAAGAGATTCAGAATGTCGTAAGTAGGTCCTAAACACCTGTATATTAGTCAAACTCCATAGGTGTCTGAATTCTCACTTGAAAACCACTGGCCTGGATGCTATATTCAAATTCAAGAAGAAAAGTTGTGATCGAGTTAACATTGTAAACAGTGAGTGAAATCGTGACTAATGACACTATGCCGCTGTTATCTAGTGTCAGGCAAAGCAGTGCCAGGGGTCTGACAAACAGGAGCACATCATGAACAGCGGGGGCACTGACAGTTCTCCGGGAACTTCCTACACAGCACATCATTTGAAAATATTTGCAGCAATAACGCTTTACCCATACAAATTTAACCTGAGGAGGGTTATCCACATTAACGTATCAAATAAACCTAATTACTTCCGGCACTTCTCTTTTTACAAGGTGAAAAAACAAATCCCTTGTGATTTCCTGGGGACCCTTGATGCAGACCCGTCCCATGGGTCCTTGTGTTGTGGATGCTTGTCCTATGTCTCTGGACAAACGACGAACAATGAACAAATTCACATGGACTAAAGAAAGCCGGTGGAGAAAAAGGGATGGTGTGGCGACTCTCTAAGTGGGAAAGAGAGGGCCAGCTTGGCCGCTCTGAGAGAGAGAGAGAGAGAGAACGAGCTCGCGCTAGCCTGGCTGCTCTCTCACAGAGAGAGAGGGCCTTGGCCCCAGCCTGGACAGGCTTTTATTGATGTTCTAGGTAGATTACATCAAGGAGGGTCCTCCTTTACTATGCATTGGTTCACTTTAGGTGGTTACCATAACAAAAGAAAGAATGTTGCTAATCACTTCAAAGATAAAGGTCATTTGTAAATGTAAAGGGGAAAAGTGGTTGAGCTGGTTACACCCAAACTTGGGAGGTCTAGCATAGATTTTAGGAAGTTACTTTAAAGAGATGCAATAAACCTTTGCTGCCTCAATTCAGGGTGAGGGTGTTTTTAGCAAGAGCAAGTCTCAATGTCTCCCAGGTACAATGCAGGCCTGATTCCCCACGGGAGAACCGATCCGTGGGTTTGCAGCCTGTGTGCGGAATACCTATCTGTCTGTTTCCAGAACAGAGCTGAGCTACATTCAGCATTCCACGCGGATAGGTTCCCTATAGAACCTGTGGGAAATTTTCAAGAGAGCCTAAAAAGATATTATTTAAGATTCAATTTAGGAAAGAAAATATGAAAAGTTGTCAGAAGATCTGAACACTGGTTAAGGTAGGATCGTGAGTTACTGAGAATAATACTTGGCGATCAATTTATCTCTCAAGTGACAATAACAGATTTTAAAAGTAAACATAGAAGGTAGCATGACGGTAAGGAACATTAATTTAATTTCAAAACCGAGAAGCTCTTGTTCTCTTAAATGATCAAGGACGTGATGAGGTCAACATAAAGCACGGGAAATTACTCCTAAACTACATAGAAACTTTGTTATCTAGGCAGATGATAGAGAAGGTAAGAGTCACCTTTTAACCCCTCTCATGGAGAGCAGAGCAGTAATCTCAGAATCTTTTGTCATTTTAATTGAGCCAAATTCTAGTTTTGCATCAGTTCAACAATTGAACCCTTGGTTTTTGAAAATTTCATAAATCTTAGCCAGCTTTGACCATGACCAGTAAAATTCCCTTTCTGCAAATTTTGTACATCTTTTTATACCCTTTTATTCATTTTGCTTTGGAACAAAACTACTCTTTTTTAAAAATAAAAGACATTCCTCTTAGTATAATTTCTCAAAGTGGTAAAAAAGTGAACAAAGTTATTAACAGACCTGAAGATATCATCATACAGGACTTCAGGAATATTCAGTTTATGTGAGAATAGAGCTCTTTGAAAAGATTTTATCATCTCTTTTGGTAATACACCTCTATGTATATAAATATATACATTTAATCCTTACCCGAGGATATGTCTGTTGATTTGAGAGGGAGAGGGAGGGGTGAGAGAGAGAAAGGGAGAGAGAGGGAACCTTGATCGGTTGCCTCCCACGTGTGCCCAACCTGGAGAGCCTGAAACCTCGGTCTGTGCTCTGACCTGGGATGGAACCTGCAACTTTTTGGTGCATGCGATGACGCTCCAACCATCTGAGCCACCACCCCCACTCCCAGGGCTGTGGGAATATATTTTTAGCAGAAAAATAAATATACAGATACAGAGAGAGAGCTTAGCGCTTCGCTTTTAGAATCGCAGCTATGGGTCAAGCATAAACACAGAAACACCAAACTCACTTGTTCATATCAGAGAGCTGTTCTCTTCTCATTGTGCACAAATTCTTAATTGATTTGAGCTCAAAAAAGACAAATTGACAAACAGAAAGGAGCAATAAGCCGGATTATCCATCATCTCCCACCCAGCAGAGACGCGGTCCTTACAAATCATCAATCCATTTGTGGAGATCACAAATGGTCAGACCATAAAGCCGAAGCTCACTCTAGAAATCAAGCAAGTACTCAAAAAAAAAAAAAAAATCAAAACCATATTCTTACCATACTATCAGGGGACAAGAGTCTGGAACCTGGGACCCCAAGTCAGACTCACTATCGCAAGTCAAAAAGGGAACATAGCTTGGCCAGTGTGGCTCAGCTGGTTGGAGGGTCATCTGTAAACTGAAAGGTTACGGGTCCGATTCCCTCTCAGGGCACACATCTAGGTTGTGGGTTTGGTCCTTGTAGGGGTGTATGTGGGAGGCAACTGGTGGATGTTTCTCTCTCACATCGCCGTTTCTCTCCCTCTTTCTCTCCCTCCCTTCCCTTCTCTCTAAAATTAATAAACACGTCCTCTGGTGAGGATGATAATTTTTTAAAAAAGGGAACACAGAGGTCTAAGTCCTCATCATTTGGGTAGAGTAAATGAGGACCAGAAGGAGAGGCCCAATGCCAGCCAGACCGCTAAAAACAAAATGCACTGGACGATTCAGGATGTGATTTTATTTGCACAACTGCAATGAGGAGAACATCCATGACTGAGGAATGGCAAAGAAAAGGAAGGGTATCTGGGCTTTTATAGGGTCACATAAACAAGGCAATTGTGAGAAACAGCGAAGGTGGGTCTTATTTACCATAAGTCACACTGGGAGGAGAGGGGTTCTTTGCCTTTAGCTGTTTTCTGGAACACCAAAGGGTAGGGATTTCAGAAAATACAAGAGTAGAAGACTTTCAGAAAACAAAAGGATAGAGGGATTTTTTTTTTTAACTATTACTCTTTCCTCGAGTACAGGGCTCAGGTAAAGTTTAATATTGTGAGGGCTTATCAATCAACCAAAACTATGCTATGATTATTATTTTAGTGGGTTTTGACTTTGGCATTATGCCACGGTGATCATTGTAATTCATTATAAGGTGCAACATAAGATTTTTATTTTTACTATATAGAAGTGAAACACTAATGTTTAAAAGTGACTTGTCTTTTAAAAATATAATTTCAGACCAAGTCAGTGGCATTCCCACTCAGTTAATTGGCCACATGGAGACTGGCCACGTGGAAGGGAATAGCTCATACCAAGGCGTTTACAAACTTCAGGGCACTGGGAGTTAGCCTGGGGAGAGGGTGAAGTAAAGAATGGCCTGGGAAAGGTGAGGCTGGAGACATAGCCAGGGCCAGGTGAGGAAGACCTGGGGGCTCTCTCACAGTGAGACCCCAATCTGGAGGGACCGTGAAGGGTTTGGATTTAGGGGTGCGATGCCACCTGCCAAAAGCCTGATCCTTGGGCCACACTCTCTGGCTTTAGATCAGATGTTGTCACTTACTAGCTCTGTGATTTTGAGCAACTTATCCTGTTTTCTTCAGTTGTAAAATGATGTTAGTAGCCCCTGTTTCAGAGTAATTTTGCAATTTAACACAAGTAAAGTGCCCAGAATTATTTCTGGCATGCAGAATTAACTATGGCTATGACCAAGAACCTCGACTGTCTTTGCTTTTGTAAGCCCTTTTGGGCTCTTACTGTCTAGGGGCACTGGCAGCTGGGCTGCAGGTATTCCCCTGTAGGAATGACTCAATAACACCAAGCTGGTTGGAAGTTGTGGGGTGGGTAAAGTTTTTGTTTTTTAATTTATTGGTGTGTGTGTGTGTGAGAGAGAGAGAGAGAAAGAGAAAGAGAGAGAGAGAAACATTTGTTTTTCCACTTATTTATGCATTCATTGGTTGATGTTTGTATGTGCCCTGACTGGGGATCAAACCTGTCACCTTGGCTTATCGGGATGATGCTCAGACCAATTGAGCTACAAAGTTTTGACTTGCTATAACTATATAACTGCATTGCTACATAGGCAAGAGTGAGTAAAGTCAACTGCTCAAATCAAATAATGAGGTTTTGGAGATTGGGGTGTGGGTAAAGCCCGGCCAATGACTCCTTTATTATGTGGGGCTGGGCAGGAAATGAGCCTGACCAAGGGCTATTGCAATGGTTTACACTGGATGGCCCCAGGAAGGTTCCTTTGACATCAGTATCGACCCAGTGGCCCCGCAGTGCAAGTGGGGAACTCAAGTAAAATGAGCAGGGCGAGGCACTACGGGCCTAGAGGTGTACGAGGCCTGGGATGCACAGAAAGTCATAAAGTCAACACATTGCATATGTTTGTCAAAATGTATGATGGGTCATCAAAATCTGGGAAATGTGAAGAAGAGCAGCAACTCAGCTTCCTCATGACAGACACACAAAAGTAGATTTTCAGATTCTTGTCTGACACACAGATTACTCCAGAATCTTCATTAGCAATGCCAGCTAGACTTGCTTCTAATTTCCAGGCCAGGTGAGCTGGTGAATTTTTCTAGAGCACAACGTCTCTCAAACTGCTGTGCAAGTGCCTGCTGGCTCCAGACAAGGGCCACCAGCATGGTCCAGAGCCAATTCCGTCCCCCACCTCGCTCAGGAATGGCACTGCTGAGGCATGTGACATGGTCTGAGAGAAAGGAAGCAGACACAGCCATCTCTTGAAGTCACACGAGGAAAATACCCATTTCTTTTCATAATAGACATAAACGTAATTTGTAGCCCGAACCATTAGGACGAAATATCCATGCACACCTCCCCCCTCAGCTCCTGCAGGTGGACAGAGGACAAAGAAATACACAGAAACCCCAACAATTATGGCAGAAACATCCATATAAAAACGCCTCTTTCCAGATTAATTTGGGTAGTGTCACAGTTTGCTTTGCTGCAGGGTCAAGCCTCGCTTCCAGGAGCAGAAATGTTTTACACAAATGGATTGTTAGTACTGCAGGGAGTTGAAGTTTACTCAATCACCGTAAGAGCCATGGCTTTCAGAGCTTTTGACCGTGACCCGGTGTAAGAAATGCACTTTCTATTATGACCCAGCGCACACATTCATAACTGCAGCAAGGTTTTCGTGGCGCAAATATTCCCAGCACGGCTCATTACTAGCTATCAACCTGATGTCGCTGAATCCCTGATCGTGGGGCTGAGAAGACGTGCACATGATGGGCTATCAGCACATGGCCGCCACACACACACACACACACACACACACACACACATGTAAAACAGCAACAACAATGACATCAGTTTCACCTGGTGAATCAGTGTTGCAACACTTCCAGAAACCCTTTCTAATTTGAAAATTTGTGAAACACCACCAGCAAAAAGCGGGTCCATGGGCAATACCTGACGGTGAACGTTCACGTCTTTTGCAAGCCTCTCTCGGTAAACACCCCTTGTAATAACTTATCTTCTTCGGGGGTTTTCCAAAACAGTGGTCCCTCTAGTTTAAATCACTGCCTTCTCTGATTTTATTCTGATCCCTCTTTGCTTCAGTCCAGATGATATTTTTCTTGGACGCAGATTTATTTATTTTTTATTTTAGAGAGAGAAGAAGGAAGAAAGAGAGACAGAAACATTGATTTTCTGTTCCACTTATTTATGCATTCATTGGTTGCTTCTTGTATGTGCCCTGACTAGGGAATGAACCCGCATTCTTGATGCATTGGGATGACGCTCCAACCAACTGAGCTACCCAGCGGGACTCTTGGAAGTAGTTTTTACAAAAAAACGTAAAAAATTGAGTTTGCTACACTTTAAAATGAAGGGTATGTTTATGTCCTAAAATTTATATGACTCTAGCCCTGGCCGGCTGGCTCAGCTGGTTGGAGCACTGACCCATGCACCAAAGATTGTGGGTTCGATCCCTACTCAGGGCATAGCAGCCGATGGATCGCTCGCTCTCTCTCCCTCCCCCCCCTCTCTCTAAAATCAATAAACATATCTTTGGGTGAGGATTAAAAAAAATTACATGACTTTAGGTATTCGAAACAACTGAATAGACATTGGTAGTTTTTCCTTAGGCCTTAAGGTTACTGTGCAAATAAAAGAATTGTATTGCTGTATAACAAACCGCCCTAAAAGTCAATGGCATTCAGCAATAAACATTTATTTCTCACATTTGAGAGTGAGCTGTGAAGACTCTTGTCTTAACTGGGCTTAATCTTTTGTTTGTGGGGCTACTGGAGGATCCACTCTGACCGGGGTTTGGGGCGTAGCTCTGCTCCACACATCCCTGGCCCACCTTGGGGCCGCTGGTCTGATGGAAGCCTTCCTTCTCCTGGCAACGGCAGTGGTAATGGCTCAAAAGACAGGAGGAAATTTGTTGTGGGATGGATGTGACACCTCGGGGACCAGAAGGCAGACTGAGGCACACTGAATAAGGACCCTCCAAAATGTTCACAGTCTAGTCCCTGGCACCTGTGAATGTCACCTTTCATGGCAAAAGTGACTTTGTGTTTATGATTGTTAAGGATTCTGAGATGGGGAAATTATCCTGGATTACTGAGGCAAGGTCCTAACAAGACATATTTAAGGGGGTCAAAGCAGGGAGAAAGTGACGTGATGACAGAAGCAGAGGTTGGAGTGAGGAGACCAGGCCCAGGGGACTCACTTCGGACTTCTGCCCTCCAGACTGTAAGATAATAAATTTGTATTATTTTAAGCCAGTAAGTCTGTGGAAATCTGTTACAGCCACTACTGGAGACTGATATGCCAGTAACACAATCTCATGTAGGAATAAACCTAGCTTCCATCTCTTTTATATACAATGTCACCTAAGCATTGTAATTATTTTTAAAATGTCTGCTGTTATTTTTAAGGTATGCTGTTTGCAAACATTTGACATTCTCAAATGTGATTTGACCCCGTGTGGTGACCAACTTGTCTTTCAAAGGAAGGCATCTTTGCTTTAAAGATGAAAGTCAGTGAGTAATGGGACCTGAAATGTCCATGATAAGCAAATGTAAGCCCAGTTTTAAAAATTAAAAATAAAAATGACATGTGATGGAGCAACAATGATTAATGTAGGAGAGTTGAGTCTCCAGAGGGAATTTGCAGCCACAGGGGCCCTACCTCCCTCCTCAGTTTCACTGGTTCGAAGCCAATGAAAGCCCGGAGGTCTGCGTCACAAAGACAGAAACAGTGTGGACTGAGAAAGAAGAAGACAAGGAAAAGAAAGGGCTCTGGAGACGCATGGAGTGTGATGCTCCAGAGCAGCGGGGTTGTGATCCAAGTAGGTAGAGGGAGAACGGGGACTTTTTAGAAATATATTGCTGTAAATTATATCAGTGTATTTGGATACTCTTTAAAGTTTTCAAGAAATACAGTGTAAGGATATAAGCTATTTGGGGATTTCTTCTAGTTGTTGGAAGACATACCTGTGATGTTATTTTGAATCCTTCTTCAAGGGTTACTTTATCATTGAGGAATGCTGTAGTTTGCAGGTATAGAAAAGTGGACCAGTAATACCTTAACAAGTAGGGATTTGTTTCCCTCTAATAACAAGAAGCCTAGGGATACACAGTTGTAGGAATGGTTCCTCAAGGATCCAGGCTGTTTTCATCTTGACTGATCCTCTGAGTGACTTTTAAGCTTAGGCTTATGCCTTGTTTGAATGAGGGCTGCTGCCGCTCCAGGAATCACAACCTCGTTCAAAGGCAGGAAGGACCTATCTCCTCCTACGTTTCTATTAAAAGGAGCCAAATTATCTTTCCCAGAATTCCTCAGCAGACTTTCCCTAAGATCTTGTTGTCCAAAACTGGGAGACATGCTGCCCCATCTACTTGTAGAATAGAGATGGAGAAAGCAAGAATCTGGCTTTCCAGACTCTGTAGTCAAGTGTAGCGAAGAAAATGAGACTGGGAATGGCTTTCAAACGGCCATCGATGGTGTCTGCTGCAAGTATCCAGTCTCCCTTATACTCAAGGGCCTCCGGTTTCATGGGCAGCAGTTTGGGAACCCAGCGAGGGCTACAGCTCTGTGTCCTGAGGTCTTGCCTCCAGAGAGTAGTCACTGCAGAACCCCTCAAAGTGCTGGCATTCCCTCACCAGCGGGCTTCCCAGCTGACACAAGTATACGTCTTCTGGGCCACCGAGGGGAATTTGGTTTTGGAATGGACAAGCAGGTCATACTCGATAAATCCCTTAGATCATTTTCCTAAAGTCTTGGATTCCTTCCTCTACATAACATGAAAGTATTTCTGGCATCTCACCTTTATAAGAAGAACTTCGGCATAGACCTTAATTCAAAAGCCAACTCCAGAACCAGGCTATCTGATTTGACACTCAGCTTTACCACTTGCAAGCTGCCTGTGGGAAGACGTGGAGCCTCTGTGTGCCTTAGTTTTCTCTTTTATAAGTGGAGGTGATAATACATATCTCAGAGCTTACTCTTGGTATTAAAAAACTTAAACTACAGAAGCATATTAAACAGTGCTTGGCACCTAGGAAGGGCTCCAGGAGGGCCGGCCAGCATTGCTATTTATGCTGGACCCCATGAGTCCAGGTTTCAGCAACCAACTGAGCAGGAGCCTAGAATTTGGGTAACTGCCTTCATTTGAACAGAGTCAGCCTGATCTAAAGCTGTGCTCTTCCTTCTCTGGCCTAGAATTCTCAGAATCCCTCGCCATATGCATTCCCTAGATTTTTCCTTTTATAAATTAGCAGAAACTCACGACTCCTGTGCTGGGTAGGTCTTCCCCTTCAGGGTCTGTCTTTCCAATTGGTCTCTTGAGGTGTGTTAGGAACCTCCTCGTTGCCTTCATCTGGTATGGGAAGCCAACCCAGGGCTCAAGGGGTGAGGAGTATATTAAGTCAGCTGATTTGCTCATGTCTCTCCGTTCAGTCCTGAGGATCCTACTCTGTTCTAATTGATGTTCTGGGTTTCAAATAAGAGAATGTTGATGCTGTGAATTTAAGTGACTTTGCAATTTGGCCACCCACCTGATCAAACTTTGTTTTTAGTTTTTAACCTATTCTAGCCCCCAGCTGCCAGAAAAAGAAATTGCGTTGTTACTGTCATTGTTTGTTTTAGAACTTGGAGGCCATCCCTGGTATGTATGTGCTTTGAGCTGAGAACTTGGGAATGTGAGCTAAGACACTAAGAGTTAGAGCTCACTATTCTCTTTCTCTGAGCTGTCCAGCTCCACAAAACAAAACAAAACAAAACCACCTACTCCTATAGTCCTTGTACTCCTCAGCTGCTACTTGGTCTCTCCAAAGCTTAGTTTAAATGGATACTTTATTCTAGATGAGTACAGTTGATCACTTAATGTTTTGCTGCTCTACGCCACTGGCCACCTGCATTAAAACCCTTTCAACCAGTTGGGTTTTCTTTTCTTTTTAAGTTTTTATGTTTAGAGAGAGGGGAAGGGAGGGAGCAAGAGAGAGAGCTGGAGATACAAAATCAATGTGCCAGAGGTACATCGATAGGTTGCCTCTTTCACTGGCCCAACAGGGCACCTGGCCGGCAACCCAGGCAAGTGCCCTGACTGGGAATCAAACCCACCTTTCAGTTCACAGGCCGGTGCTCAATCCACTGAGCCACACCAGCCAGGGCTAAACCAGCTGGATTTTCAACCCTCAGCCTTAATCAGACTAGACAACCCATTCCTGATTTCTTCTGTTTCCCTGAGGTTTGTGCCTCTTGATCCTAATGTATCAGTCGGGCAACTTAACACAAGCAACAAACACTTAGTCTGACCAATTTAAGGAGAAAAGGAATTTCTTTAAAGGCCAGGTGGAGTTGGGCTCAGAGGCATATGCACCTAGAAACAACTTCTAAAATCATGTCATAGAACTCGTACGTGAGGACACTGCTACCCCTGCAGAGGACACTATGCACCAGGCATCCCAGCTTCCATTATCAGCACCATGGCGTCAGTCACCGCGGACCACTGCTGGTGATGCTGTCCTCAAAACTTCATCAGCCTAGTTTGTTTTTGTTTCTGTTTTAGGTTCAGTTGTTAATAGCTGTGAGTTTGTTGTCATTTTACTGTTCCTATTTTTGATCATGAACTAAAGAGGGGGAGTGTGGGGGTAAGGGGTGTGCAGGGAGCGGGGTGGGGGGAGGAGATGGGACAACTGTAATAGTATAATCAATAAAATATATTTAAAAAAAAAAAAACAAAAAAAAACTTCATCAGCCACCTTCACCAGCAGAGGCTTCACCTCCCACCAGGACTACATAATAAACAAATCCCAAGCCATATGAGATTTCAGGCCCTGGGCAGGAAAAAGCAATTCATTTGTCTATTTCACCAGAGACCTGCTCCGAGACTGAATTACCTGGGCCTAGCTTTGTAAGATATACATGCGTAATTGTTATTCTGTTGCTTATAATTTTCCTACAATTTGAATAGGTCAAGAAATGTGGTTTATGTGCAGTACCTGAAATACCCTCTTTAGTTTTTCGTATAGTCTTCAGAGCGGTGTCTGCCCTGATCTTCGTTTCTTCCTGGTTTCCTGGGGGTGGGCAGCAGAGAATAGTAGAAAGATTCTGGGTTCTGGAGTCAGGAAAACTCGGGAGTCCATATTAGCTCTGGCCCTAAAAATAACAGTGTTATCGGTGGGCATGTCACCTAACTTTTTAAAGTTGTGGCTGCTGCTTCTTTAAAAATGGGTACAGTAAAATCTGCCTTATGAGTTGTTATGAGGGTGAACATAATTCACATAGAGCTTAGCAAGAGAGGCTGGAAAACAATGGACTTGATTGTGTGGGCAGAGTTGTGCCTTCGAAGTTTGTAATAGAGCAATTATCTGAAGGTTGGCATGAGATAAACATGGGAATTAGAGGAACAGACTTAGCTACACCAACAGACACTGCTGCGTCGCTGTGAAGTTACCCCAAATACTTTTCTTCTATTAAGTGAATACCTGTTGTTCACAAGGGATGGAAATGCTAAAAAATGAGTCACAGTTCACCAGGTAAGCATGACCTTGACCGGCAGCTGCCAGGGCTTTCACTATTGAAATCCCACTGTGCTATTTTCTTATACTCTAAGTTTGTAATGAATTCCCTCTTGAGAGGACATGATGAAATATACAACTCCATCCCAGTAAGCATCTTTATGTCTATAAGCAGAGTCCTTTAAGTAATTATTATTATAAATTAAAATCTTAATTCTAGAGCAGACTGGGTGGGGCCTGCGAGGAGGCTGCGGCCTCTGCTGGAGTTATCCTGGCTAAGCTAGGGGTCCAGGACCAGGCTCCAGGGGTGGCAGGGGGTGTCATTATCAGCTGTGACCTGCAAGGGAGGTGCGCAGGCTGACACCGGTCTGATCTTTCCTTCATCAGGAAGAGGGCACATCGGGCTTCATGGACTGATGATTCCAAGGTAGGCCTCTTTAAGGACCACAGCTTGATGTTCAACGTTTGCCCAGAGGCTCGGCTTTGGAGGACAGTATCCAGAAACTGATGTTTTCTTCAATTTGCTTCTGTGTTTGCTTCATCAATGTCTCTCATATTAAACATCTTACCACAGGTGCTGGAATATTTTGGTGTTCCCATGGACCAGGTTTTGCAGATTTGGGAAAATAAAGGCTATGGATTGGCTTGGAGTACTGTTTGTAATACTTGAAAAATTCTTCCTTTAAAACATTGTCCCAGGCCTGATTTAGACTTGATCCTGAATCTGTAGACTGTGGTAGCTGTGGATTTGTCATTCCATCTTTTGCTGCTATTTTGTGTGTGGCAAATGATGAATCCAGCTATCTCAAACTTGGAAATGGTATATGAAAAAATGAGGCAGATGAGTCCTGGCTGGTGTGACTCAGTGCACTGAGTGCTGGCCTGTGAACCAAAGGGTTGCAGGTTGGATTCCCAGTCAGGGCACATGCCTGGGCTGTGGGCCAGGTCCCCAGTGGGGGTGCGTGAGAGGCAACCACACAATAACGTTTCTCTCCCTCTCTCCCTCTCTTCCCTTCTGTCTATAAATAAACAAAATCTTTGTAAAAAATGAGGAAGATGAGAAAAGTGACTTTCTTATCCTTTGCAACTACTTTGGGATCCACTGTCACCTACCTGCTCTAAGTCATAACAAACCAATGAAAATGCTCAGCCTGTAAGTGCAGCTACAGTTACAAAATAGCTGCTTTTGAAGATGAACTAACTTTTCTCTGCTCTCAGATTGCTGCAATTGTGGAAGTACGGGAACTGGAAAACAGTGTAAATTCTGGCTCCTTTGACTCAAATGATGGGCCTGGTGGTTTGGGACAAGCGCTATCATCAGGGACTGCTCAACTGAATGTCAAACCAGACCTGTTTTCAAGTTCAGTGCTTTCCTCTCCTTCTCCTCCACCCCCCCCCAGTTTTCTTCTCTACGGCTTCCACGTCCTCTTGTACAGCCAGGGTTTAATAACATTTGCCACTCAGATAATTCAGCAACTGAAATGAGAAAACAGCACCCAGGTACCAGTAAGGCCAATTATAGTCGTCATTCGAAAAACCAAAAAAGATGTTGCAAACATGTTGTGCCCAATTAGGGCGCACGTATATTATTTATACAAATAAATAGTATGTCTATAATACAAACATATTTGTATTATATGAAACATATATAATGTGTGTATCTATTAATATTATATCCTTATACTTTATACATACATATACATTCATTAAAAAATCCTGAAATAATAATCATCTGTAATAGCCTCTATAGCTGTTTGTCCGCAAAGTATAAATGATTGATGTCTTTCAGAAATTTCTAGGCAACCAGGTGGTACAATTATTAACCATCCGCGGGAAGTTGGCTTCAAAGCAAATCAGTTAGGGTTAGAATCTGTACCACCCGTGTCCAAAGCACAGAAAATCCTGACCACCAGATGTCACCATTCTTCTGTTTCCCCGCCCAGTGCCCGGAGAGGGGTGGAGATGTTATTTTCCTCCAAGGGACTGAGGTAAATAGGTACCTCCCAATATGCCTGGATCTCATCAAAAGGACTTATTAAGAGGAATTGTCCTGTCCATGCAGATTTCTTGTGATTATTGAGCATCACCTGGACGGGTTTTGACTGCTGTGGATCCGACACCCAGTGGCTGATAATTTGGGGCCCATCTGGTCAGAAAATGTTAAAGCCATTTCCTCCAGCTTGACGTTAAAGCAAGGACTAACCTACTGTGCCTAAAGCCTAGGGCAAGCACAAGGCAAGAGAGGCCACAGGGTGTTTTCTATTAAGATCCTAGAGTCAGGGGGACCTCCCTGACTAGCTGGATGGCCCAAGAGCTCACTTAAAAAAATGAGGGAGTTGGACTAAGTCATTTTTAGGGTCCCAAAATTCCACGATTCTTTGTTTTTAGATGGCTCTGCTTGGAAGGTGGGCAGCAGGATGGCGTGATCCAAGTTCAAGAAAGAAGACCCTAGGGAGGACAGTGAAATGGGGATGGAGAAATCCTGCAGGCAACAGAAGGTGAAGCTGAACGTAAAGTCTCCTACGCCAGGCATAGCTACTGGTTACATGGTCTGGAACTTGCTGGGGTTATGAACCTGGTCATTTTCACCCCTAAGTACTCACCAGGTCACTCTCCTTACATTCTAATACTACTTAACAAGGATCTATGATGCTTAATGATGTAAATGTACATATTCTCTCTCCCAGGGCTTGGCTGGATTTAATGTCCTGTCAGTCAATGTTCTTTTCGGTGCCTCCAGCACATGGGATGTGTTTTATTTCTTTTGGAATTTACAACAGTACAATGTTCAGTTATTCTGTCTGCAGTGTTCATAAGATACGGGGGCGGGGGGGAAGAGAAAGAGAAATGGAATTCATTTATTTGAGCATCTACTATGTGCTAGATATTGCTAAGTACTTTACACATATTTTAATTCATCTTCAAAATAACCTCATGAAGCAGCATTTATTATCCTCACAGATAAGGAAGCTAAATTCACATGGTTAAGTGGTTTGCCCATGGTCACAAAAACCAGGTGGCAGAAACTCAGACTGCTTCATATAACCCATTCTATGAGGGCGGAAAGGCTCAGGCATGTTTGAGACGGTTGAGCTCAGTGTATCCTCACAGGGATTCACTGCTGGAAGGCCCTGGTGCTTAGAGACCTGGACCACCACTCTGGAGGACGCAGTGCCATATCAGCATTTGCATACTGCCCCTGACCTTGCTAGAATATTATTTATGGCCGGGATCAAACTCTCTCGCTTGTTTCTCCCTTTGGGCTGCGGAATGGTACAGTTGGTAGAAGTCCTCTAAAACAGGGTTTGATAGTTTGTAGACGGCCCCTAAGAGGCTGGGGCGTTTCGAATTGGCTGAGCGCTCCGCCGGGGAGGGCGGGGAGTTTGCCGAACGTCCCTGGCCGGAATCCCTGCCTTCCAGAGACGCGAGCCCAGAAGCGGGGAGAAGTTGGAGGGGTCGAGTAAGGGAGGGTTGGTAGAAATTACGGACAGACTCCAGCCCTGGTCGGTTGACCTCCCGAGGAGTGCCTTTGCTGCGCGCGGGCCAAGTGTGGACGCGCCGCGCGCGCGGCCCCACCAGGGCTGGGAGTTTGCAGACCGTCCCTGCCGCGACCAGCGCGGCGGCGGCCCTGCGGCTCCCGCGGCAGCCGCGGTGGCCCCGGGCACGATCCAGCCCTGGTAGCCGCGCCGCAGGCTCGAGGTGCCGCAACTCCTTGCCCCGCTGCGCCTTGGCCCCCGCGGGAACGGCGACTGGCAGGTTCTTCTGGATGCTGCTGCCGCCCGACACGGAGGTGAGAGCCACTGGGTCGGGGCGATCGCGTCGAAACTCTCCATCCCCGCAGGAAGATGCACGCAGAGAGGACCGTGGAGGACGCAGGGAGCTGGGTGCGGGCAGGGAGAGCCGGCACTGAGGGTGGCGCAGCCTGGTGCTTTTACGCGCCTCCCCTCTGCTGCCTGCGTGGGTGCCCCGGCCGTGGTCGCTCTGCTGGACCCGGGAGTGCACCGGGGACGCGCCTTGAGGCGCCCACCTGCCTGTGGCAGCTTGTATCCAGGGAAGGCTGCAGGCCCCCAGGACCCGTGGGGAGGCGGTTTGTTGGCTTTTGAAGGGACTGTCCAGAGGAAGCTTCAGCTTTGCGGGCTGGAGGAGAGCGGCTCGGGATGGCAGATGGGCGCTCAGTCCGCGGAGGAGCTTTGGTGGGGGTCATGCTGGGGGTGAGGGCCGGTGTGAGGTTCTCCGGACCTGGGCGGGCAGGGCGGGCAGGGCGGGCTCAGCCACGGGCCAGTGAGTAGAAAGAGGAAGGAGGCTGTTCCCGGGCCTCAGGGGAAGAGAGATACGGCGCGCGGGCGCTCTGGTACGGGTGACCAGGGAAATCTGGCGGTGCCCTCCACCCCTTGGGGATGCCCGTTGGCGGGCGATCCCGCCGGCCGGAGAGGCTACCGGCAGCGCAGAGTCCACACCCGCGCACACACTCCCCGAGAGCATGCTCAGTGCGGCCCTGGGAACTTCCTGCCGAGTCTCGAGCGGCCCCGGCCCCCTCCCGGCCCACTGCTCGCAAAGTTGGGGGCGGCGCGGGGGCTCGAGGGCGGGCGCGATGCCCGCCTGTCGCCCTTTGGCGTCCTTGTCCCCTGCATCGCCCCTGCCGGACCCCCAGAGCTTCTCTCCTACACCGCCCCCGCGGCTGGGAACAGAGGCGTGGATGTCACCCTCCCCCGCTCCCTGAGGCCAGGTCCGAGGCCGGGTGGCCAGAGGCCTGCTGGTGGGCCCGCCTGCCCGGTGGACCCGCGCGCGATGCGCTCGCCACGCGCACGGACCCTGTGCAGTGAGCAGACTGAGTGGAAGGGGGTGTGTGAGCACGGGGCTCTTGGCGCACACACTCACTGTCACACACAAAGCCTTGGTTTCATAGCTACCGCGCAGTAGAAGGAAGAGATGCCCCTTGCATTGTCCAGCCGCTTTTGGAGCACAAACAGGGTGCTCGGTGCCTGGGGGGGGGGATTCTGTTACCAGCGGGCGCTTTTGGTTTCCAGAGATGCCCCAGGTGAATTCTAGGCCCCACTAGACCTGGCACTTACTGCCAGGTCCTGCCCTGGGCGGACACTGCTGTCTGTACTTGGTAGCCCAGTTAGAGAAGGTTGGGCACTTAGGAGGCTGTGAAGTTGGGAGGGGAGAAAACTGAGGTTTCTGTGGGGTCCGGGTGGGATGGCAACACTGCACTGGAAACACTCGAATCCAAGTGTTCGAGGCAGGATCTCATTCTAAAGAGACAAGTGGGACGCTGAGGCCCCCCCTCGCCCCCCCCCACCTCTTTATTGTCAGGACCAGAGACGGTTGGTTTTTAACTGTGGGGGGACCCCCCCCCCCACACCTGCATGTTAGTCACTGTGTCAGTCACATCCTGAGCCTTGACCTAGGGTCAGAACTCTCTTGTTTTTGATTTAAGAAAATCATAAAACAGATTTTCATGATGAAGAAGGCATCACAGATCTGTCTTGATGAATGAACGTTTTCCCCCACCCCACCTCCCCGCCCTTCCTGTTTTCCTACAAATTGTATTTGCTGTTACTGTTCAGGGCTGAGACAGGCACCTTAGATTTTTTGGCTGTTAGGATGAGAACACAACTCCCGTCCAGAGATCTTTTAAGTTTTCACCAGCTATCAATGGGATGTCCATGCAGTCAACCTGAAATGCAGAGGCCTGAGAAATGAGGTGATGGCAGAGGAAGGAAAAGAGGTGGTGACCTTTTGCCCCTTTTAGGGACTGGAAGAAGAAGAGGAGGAAGCTGCTTTGCTGGACACCAGACTTTTCCTTTCACCTCCTTTGTTCCAGCCTGCCTTCCTGGGTCTGGGAGACCTGTGACTGGCGTCCCTAGGAGAAAGGAGTCTGCAGTCCTGGTTTGGGGCCTCACAGGGCTGGCACCTGCACAGGCGGCACTGGTTAGTTTTAAGGTGGACGGCAATGGCAGCAGGACTGAGGGTCTGGCCCAGATCTGCCAGTGACATCTGTGTGTTTCAGCCAGTGCTGCAAAGCTGCTCATGGGCTCTTGAATCTTCTCAGCAGTGTGCATTTCAAGTGCTTTGTGTTTGGAAGTGTGAATACAGTACACATTTATATATAGTCACACATCCCTATAGGTTTTTATAAAGAAGCTTGGGCATATGTACGTGCATATGCAGTGTTCTCTGGTAGCATCTTTGAGCTGGAAAGGACCTCAGGAGATCATAGCAATTCAAATTTTCTCCCTCGCCATTCAGTTTCCTCAGTTTAAAAATAACAAACCAGCCTGCTGCCCAGCTGGCTTTCCAGAGCATTTGGTGCCGGAGTCCCCCTGTGACCCTAGCCCAAGGGAAGGCCTTTGGCTTCTTCCCTGAAAAGTGTGACTCCTCAGGATCTGGTCTCTGACATTGGACATGACATTTCCTGATGCTCCACGTGGCTTGGGATCTTAAGTCACTTCAGAGTCACTCTCAGGTTTTGGCAGAGGGTAAGTGACCAGTGCCCCCTGCAGTTATGTCTAGAAAATTGCAAAGAGCAGTCATCAGTCAGTAGGACGTGGGTTGGCAAGTTTGTGTCCTTTCATACTCTGTGGTCCTCTGAGGAGGAGGTGGTTCTGCGCCTTCCCAAGAGAGTGGGGATCCACTGTCACCCCCTTCTCCTTGTGCGTCTTGGCCTTGGGCGTGGTAGTCCGTATTGGTGTTGCTGCTGTAGGTCTCGGAAGCCTGTGCTATCCGGAGTGTCGTCCTTGGGGGTTTGTTATGGTGGATGTCGAAGTTTGGGGAAGGAGGCTGGTGTTAGGTGAACAGTTAACAGAGAGTTTTGGCTGAAGGAAGGTGTATGTGTTCCTGAAGTCAGGTACTTAAAAACAAAGAAAAGAGAGGAAATCATTGATATCTGGGGAGAGTGCCACACCGGTGACTGTTGAGAGGTTTGGTCAGAAGTACATTTGGGGCTTGTCAGTGCGATCTTTACCAGACTGCCTTTAAAGTCCCTACTGGCTTTGAAGTATAGACTCCCTCTTAATAGCCAGGAGATAGCCATACTTTTACATTTCTGTTTGAAATTGAGTAAAGATCTCCCCATCTTCTTAAAGTCTCTAATCCAAGCCATGTCCCTCTGTCCTCTTGTATCCCCCCCATCAACACCAAAACTTCGAGCACAGTTGTGGTGACTTGTGTGTCCCTGCAGGCACATTCGTGGAGTGTTTAGTGTGCGGCCACCAGAGCCACACTGTGTGCTGGTGCTGGGTGTAGAGACGTCCTTCTTCAAAATTACCTCCTCGCTTTTAATTTATCCGACCTTCTCTTTCAGTGTGTCAATGCAAACGAACAGCTCTTGGAAAGCTGCCAGGGTGGGTCCCAGGAGCCTTCGTACTGTAGCCGTGTTTTCGGCCGGAAGCGTGGGGACTGGAGCTGTGTTTGCCCACTTGCGCTGTTTTATCTGTTTGTTGTTTCATCGCCACAGCTAAATGCGTCCTTCCCCGACTTCGTCACATGTGGAAGGCTGTCTGTGTGCATGAGAGGCTGTGCGGGGATCACTCTGTTTCTTCGAAATGCCACAGATCTTTTTCTGAACACATGACCTTCTGGAAGGAAAACCGGACTTTCTGCCGGGCTTTTTAGTCTCAGATCAGGAGAGGCAAACGGGGTAAGCTGTCATGGCTGGATTTGGTGGGAGCAGTTCTCCCTGTAAATCGGCACCCCCACTGCCACGCCTGTGTTTCTGCCTTCTGACCTTGGGCCCAGCTGGGGTGCTGTCCTAGGGCCGGTAAGGGGTATTTCTCCACCCTGTTGCCCAGGAACTCGGGAGTGGCATTATCTAAGTACTTTGTTAGTTGTAGAAGTTCAGTACCAGTGTTTGCAATTTAGTTACTTACGAAAACGTCAGGACTTCAAGGTTATCCCTAGAATAATAAGAGCCTCACTTCTTTGCATCCCTCTGTGATTTTTGTGGCTGGCCCTTGAGGGAATGTGTGCCGCCCACCCACTTCTGTCTAAGGGCCTCCTAGAGCTGTAGTTCTGAGCAGAGACAGCTTTTAAGTCCTGGCATGCTGGTCAGATGCTTTTTATAAATATCCTACACAGCCCAGCCTTCCACTCTGATAGTGTGGATCTCTTTCATGGCTCAGGCCACCCTTGGGAGTGTGTTGTGCTGGTGATCAGTATAGAGACTGCCTGTCTTGGTGGAGAAATTTCAAGACTAGGTGGGCGAGAAAATAGGGATGGTGATGAAAAAACTGTATCTTCTATATTTGACGGGATCACAAATACTACTTCTGTATTTCATTTACTTCTCACCACAGCCCTGAGGTAGATACTAATGTCATTCCCAGTTCCTACATAGAGAGACTGATCATTAGGAGTTCATGAAACCTGATCAGGGTTACACACGGCAGGTGGCAGGGTGAGGATTCGCGTCCCTGTGGTCTGGGTCCCGGGCCGGTGTTAGCTGGACTATGCTTAGTTGTTGAGGCTGGGAACCTCACCCTCTATTAGCCAGCACCTTATTTCCAGCCAAAGCCAAGAGAAGCCTTAGACACTCAGGGGCTGAAAGGGACTTCAGGAAGATCCCTCTGGATCCTTTTCCTTCTAGCTGAGGTCATGGAGGTGCAGAGGTAGAAAACTTTCTCTCAGTCTCACCAGCAGAAAGCAGTGGGAAGGCTGGCTCTCCATGCTGACCCTTGGTCCCACGCGAACAGTTGGTAACCAATGATAACAGATACGCTCCTGCTTCCCTTGATCCAGGAGGAGAACACAAAGATCTTCTGGCATCTGCCCCTCCCACTCCTAGACCAAACCCTTTTGTGCGTCACGTCCCCCTTAACCTTGGAATCTGGTGGGGAGCAAATGGGTGTGTCCCGGTTTTTGCCCTTGCCCCCAGCCTGGGAATCTAAGCAGGCCTTTAGTGGGCGTTCCCTTTGTTATACCACCTGTTGAGTTTGACATCGTGAGAAGGTAGCCTGGCACGCACTTGACATTTCACTCTGAAATTCTTATTTTCTCGTCCTGTCTCTCTCTGTCCTAGGGCTCAGGGCCCCTCTCAGCATTGATTTCTGCTCTTCAGGTGCATGGGTGACCTGGCGGTGGCAGGGCTGTTTCCTTTTGTTTTTCTTTCTTTCCCTTTTTATTGACTTTATTGGGGTGATGCTGGTTAACAAAACCATACAGGTTTCAGGTGCACAGTTCTACACATCATCTGTTCACTGTAGTGTGTGTTCACCACCCAAGTCTTTGTGTCCAACACCGTTCAACTCCCTATACTCCCCCCTCCAGGGGCCACCCGCTCCCCCCTGCCCCCGCAATCACCAAGGCTGTTGTCTGTAAAGGCTATATCTTAACAGCGGTAAAGGGCTGCTGAGGACATTCCCACAGTGCATGCGGAGCCCTGGAAAGATTGCTGAATGTACAGGGTCCCTCTCACCCCTGGGGTCCTACTGTGCCGTGGACTTTTCCTATTGGGCATACAGGGAGCACCGTTTCCTTTCACTGTAGTCCTCGCGGAGGATCAGGATGCTATCTGGCACATTAGTGCTCTCACGTGATTCTGGTTCTGATCCTGAAAGTTTCTGGCAATAAATAGTCCTCAGCTGCTCACGGGCTTGGAGGTCTAGGCCTGCTGAGGGCCCACACAGAAGGGTCAAGTTCAGTTATAAGGCAGTATGCAAATGAAGAGCACATTCGTTCAGCCCATATGACCTCTCGGGGCCTTGGTTCCTATGTTGAAAAGTAACGTGAGTGAATGAGCTCTCCAAAGTTCTGTTCAGTCCTCGTGCTGTATAATCCTGTGTATGTAGCAGAGGAGGTGTAGAATAAGGAAATAAAACTGCCTTATTGAAAAGAAAAAAAAGCATTAAGGAAAAACTCAGTAGTTTTTGCCTTTGCTGGCAGACTCTGTAGTACACAGGTCACAGACTTACCTAAGAAGAGCCAGCCCTCCGGTATCTCTCTCTTTTGGGATGTTTATTTTTGAATGTTTGGAAATAAGTCTTGTGCCTGACTTCTCAGCCAAGAAACAACCTGCTCCCCCTAGCGAAGCTATTTTTTCCCTTGGGATAGGGAGATTCAAAGAGTGGAAGGTGAGCAGGTACAAGAGTGCTGGGTTCTGCAGGACAGGGGCAGCGTCCTGGGGAAGGTGGCCGGGCGTTCACGCTGCGTGGGCTGCACCCAGTCCTGTTTACAGACCTTTATCGCTGCGGAAACCACTCGGAAAGAATAGGGACCTTGATATCTATCTCCTTGCAGCTGCTTTTTTTTTTCCCAAGGCCAATTTTTTATTTACTAGTGTTCATGTCGCCGAGGAGTTTTCTAAATGACCAATTCTTTCTCTTACGTCTCTTTAGAAGAGCAGCCTCTCTGCCTGGTGCTGAGCATGATCTTTCTGTTTTCTTAGCATTAATTTCAGTTGGTGTGCTTCTGTCACCCCGTCTCCTGTAACTCTTCATAGCCACCGAGGTTAGAGGCAGCACCAAGTGGGGATTTGGAGAGGAAGGGGTGCTTTCCTTCTCCTGCCTCCCCGATGATAATGTTTGTCATGTGAGGAGTCCCCAGTCTTCTGTGAGACCTTTGTCAACACAGCCTCAAGCCCCTCTGCCCATCCGAATGGCCTTTTCTCTTTAACAAAGTTCTCAGCCCCGGTGACTAAGAATGGTACATTTCCCCCTCGACCCCTCTTGTTTCTAACTATTTTGCTTGCTACATTTAAAGGTGACACTGTTCTGTGGGTAATCTTTCACTGTACATTATTTAGTACACATGCAGTTCTCTTGAGTAAATGTTAACAACTTTCTTCTGTAAGTTCGCTGTTACTTATTTGCTATTCTGATGTCCAGTGAGCTCCAGAGAGGGAAAGTTTCCATTCCCCACCCAGGTTGCTCAAAAAAAGAAATCTAGCCCTGACAGGTGTGGCTAGTTGACTGGGTGTTGTCCTGCAAAGCTAAAGGTCGAAAGGTCACGGATTCCCAGTCCTGGCACATGCCTGGGTTGCAGGTTTGGTCACCGTGTGTGCCAGAGGCAGCCGATCAATGTTTCTCTCCCTCTCTTTCTCCCTTCCTTCCCCTCTCTCTAAAAGTAAAGAAATAAAATTTTTAAATAAATGAAAACATCTGGCCCCAAGGGTTTTTCCAGAAGGAGTATAGAGCTCTAGTGGGCACAGCTGGAAGCCCCATTGCTTTGTGGAGGACCCGACCCCGGCCACGAGGTCAGCCGGGCAGCGTGGCATTTCCTGAGGGTCAACGCGGGCAGGCGAGGCCCCCCTGCAGTCGGCTGGCAGTCTTCATGTAGGTCAGTTCAGTGTTCTGGGATTCGGTGTCTGCTGTCGGCTGAGGCATCTCGGCTTCTCCTGCAGCTGTGGGATTCTCCTGGTGGTGCTCTTCTCGGCTGGGCTCAGCCCGCTCATCGGCTCTAGTTTCTCTAATCTGTCCTTCAAGAATATTCTGAGGTGTGTTGCTACTCTTGAGGTCCTCTTCGGTTGTGCCTGTTGAGAGTTCTGTTTTTTAAATCAGTGGGCCTTTTGTAGACATTTTGTCTTTTCTCCCTCACCATGGGCATGATTCATGGGCTCCTGGAGCCAAACAAATTGGGACTTTGTGTGTTAGTGAATGGGTGTGTGTGTGTGTGTGTGTGTGTGTGTCTCCATTTCCATGGACCACTAGGGCTTGTTACCTTATGGCCGTGCTATCTGTGGAAAGAAGTGGGACTTGGAGCTGCAGATCTGGAGTAGCCATCAGTAAAATGAAGCCCCTGCAAAGTTTCTGTGGAAGGGTTTCGGTGGTGTGGCTTTCCGCCTCGTACGTGCTTGGAGATTGTACAGGTGATGATTTCCTTGTACTTTCTATAGACTGCAGTAAAGGTTTTTTCACAATCATGAGTTGCTTATTCTATAGTAATGCCTTTTGTCTAATTGCCACTATAACTGGAATCAGATATGGCTTTCCATTTCTCATGC
This sequence comes from Macrotus californicus, assembly GCA_007922815.1. Taxonomy (NCBI): domain Eukaryota; kingdom Metazoa; phylum Chordata; class Mammalia; order Chiroptera; family Phyllostomidae; genus Macrotus; species Macrotus californicus. Next base: position 25,331 of record VMDR010002309.1, read on the forward strand.
TGCTCCTGGTTCGGGTTCTCCAGGCTCCAGACTTTCTTTCTCCCAGGCTAGTGGCTTCAAGAGAGACTTTTCTGTTTCTTCAGTGTCACTCTTTAGTATAAAGATTACAGAATTATGTAATTGTTCTGTTACTACTCTAACAAATAACCACAGTCTTAGTGGCTTAAAGCAACACAAATGTATCGTTTTATAACTTTGTAGGTCAGGGGCCCAGCATGGGTCTCACTGGCTCAGATCATGGTATCTTCTTTTTGGAAGCTCCAGGGGAGAATCCGTTTCCTTGCCTTTTCCAGCTGCTGGAGACCACGTATGTTCGTAGGCTCGTGCCCCTTCCTCCAGCATCAGTGTTGGGCCGAGTCCTTGTCCACCTTCCGTCAGGTTGGGGCTTTGACCACAGCTGGGAAAGGTTCTCCGGTTTTTTACCTTTTCTGTCCTGGTTTATTATTAAAAAATTAAACAATGATAATCATAATAAATGCATAGTTTACAAAAGCCCTATGTTTGTTCATAGGACTTATGCCTATAAGCACTACAGTGCATTCATCTGAAAGACTAAAATCAGATAGATGTAAGAATGCGAAATGACTTGAGAGCATACTTTAGCCTGGGTATGTATGAAAGAGTAAGTAACTGTTATATTAGTGAGGGCGTAAGTTCACATATATAGGAGAAACATTACATTCTAGAAAAAGATTCTCTGATGTTAAGGATCTGTGTGATTAGATTGGGCCCACCCAGGTAATCCAGGATAATCTCATCTCAAATTCTTTAACCTCATCACATCTGTTTTGTAAGGTGATGTATTCACAGGTCCCAGGGATTAGGAACTGAGCGTCTTTGGGGGCCGCGTACCTGTTTTCCACAGTTCTCAAAACCTTTTGCAGAGAAATGGCTTTCTACTCCTTATGTAAAGGAGCCGTTCCTTTCCATCGAAGAACTTCAGTGTCACAGGAAATTTGCCTATTTCCTTGTGGTTTTAAATTCGGTTGTATCTTAGTGTCTGCCGGGGATTGCCTCCAGAATTCCCCCTTGCATACCAAAATTCTTGAAAGCTCCAATCCCTTATATGATATGGCCTAGTATTTGCATATGACCTATATCTGCATATAGGCTACAGCAGGGTGTGCCTACACATCACTTCATTAGCATGGACTCAGCAGTGCCTGGCGTGTGGCACGTTTATGGTTTTTTGGGGAGCTTTCTGGGATTTTTTTTTTTTTTTTTATATTTTCGATCTGCCGTTGGTAGAATCCATGGGTTTAAAATCAGTAGATGTGGAGGGCCAACTGTATATTCAAGTAAACCATTTGCAAAACACAGTATGTAAGGTCGGTGTTCTGTTGTGGCTAGACACTGAGCTGCGGATGTTTACAGTTCCGGTTTACGTCACTGTCAGCAGTCCTGCTAGTGCGGCGAGGGAACCAGGGTCACGTGGCCGAGGGGCAGGGGCAGGGTACAGATGTGGATCTCATTGATTCCGAAGCCCAGCCCTGTTCGCTCTGCCTTCCTGCCTCAGAAGTGGTCATGGAAAAACAAACTGAGGAAGGCAATGGGAAGTTTTAAAATAATGTGAAATCTCTCTGCTTCTGCCAAGGTGACGACATATGATAAATATCGTTTGTGGTAGATTGATTCCACTAATGGCTCCGATTAATGGCCTCCCTTGTCCACACCGGTACTTACAACTCTTTAGGCGCCTCCCTTACCCTCCCCCACTGCTGGAATTGGCCATGAGGCCTGCTCTGGCCAGTGGGATGTTAACATGTGCCATGTAAACAGAGTTTAGAAGAGTCTAGGTGTTCCTAGTAGTCTTTTACACACCTGGGCTTGTTCTTGTAGATCCCTGCCACCACCATGAGAACATGCCCAGATCAGCCTGGTGGAGAGGGAAACGCTTGGCCATGAGCCAGGTTGTGTCAGCGGAGGCCATCTTTCAGCAGTCAGTCGCGACCTGAAGTCTCCTAACACGTCAGGCTGGATCACCAGAACCAGCCAGCTAATCTGCAGAATTATGGAAATAATCGGTGATCACTGTTTTAAGCCACGGACTTCTGGGAAAGTTTGTCATACAGCAGTTGCTAACTCATATCCATCTTGCCAGATATTTAAATAGCATGCAAAATATTTTAGTGACCTTTTGAAGGTCATTATGGACTACATGTAACTGAATATTCTTTTAAAAAATTTAATGTTTTTTAATATTCTCTTAAGATTATACTTTAGGCTCAAGAACTTGCCCATTATGTCTATCCCTTCCCCTTTTTTTCTTAACATGAACGTCCTGTAAATTCTTACCAGTCTGAGTCAAAAGCAGACTTGTTTTCCCTTCTCATGCCATTTATTATTTCTAATAGAAGTTTCTATTTCTGTTATTTCCGAGTCAATTGGCTCAGAACTCACATATGTGCAAGAAAAGTTCGTGAAACAATACTTACCCTTCTACCTCTGATGTACTCTCATTTTTTCCTAGTCTATTTTATTTACTTAAAAACTGGTCAGGAGTGGCCCCTATGGCCTGTTAGCCATTTTGTGAATAAAGTTTTATCAGAACACAGCTGTGTGTTCCCACGTGTTCGTTAGGATTGCTTTCAGCTGCCTTCCGGTCATGGTGGCAGAGTGGGTGGTTGTGACGGAACCAGTCTGGCCTCCAAGCCTGGAGCACTTACTCCCCGGCTCCTGAAGACAGCGTCTGACCCTTGTGCTGAATCGATTTCATGACCCACCCATTGGCTGGGACTCTGCAGGTAGAAGACTGAGTGACCTTTAGTTTTTTTTGATATTCCTATGGAAATTAGAGTAAGTAAATCTGGCAGATGTGAAACTCACCCTTTTCCTGCTGACAATTACGTTTTTTTTGGCTATTTAACATTATACGTGATTGGCTTACATGGGAAACTTTTCAAGCAATTCTAAAATGTTTCATTTTGAGCGGTATTACCTCTGCCACCCCTCCCCACCATTTTTTTTTTCTTCCAATATAAATGAGGCTCGCTTGTGGAAACTAGCTGGAATTAACATGGACCAAATTCCAGTCAAGGGCTAGTTATTTATTCATTAGATTCCAGCAGTGTCTTTTCTTGTGATATAATGGGTCCATTAGTGGAAGACGTAGAAACACAGTGATCTTGGCTTTTACAACACTAGTCTGGCAACTGGTCCTTATTGCCACATTTCTGGAAAAGGTGGTATTATTTCTGAGCACAGTAAGATTTAAAGACATTAAAGTCATGGACTTCTCGTGTTGGAAAGACTTTGGGAAAAAAAATTTTTTTTTTTTTCCACTCAGACCCATTTGGGCCCTTAAGACCAGATTTCTCCACTTAAATGTTCCAAGCCTGTCAACAAGGGACAACATTGTTCACCTGTTGCGGCTGATAAGATTGAAGAAAGGGAGCCGGGGCAGAAGAGGCTTCGGAATGATCTGGGTATTTCGTTCTAGAGTCTGAAATGCCAGGCGAGGAACGGTCACTGGCCCTTTTATTTATTGGCAGTGAAAATGGAGTGAAAATAAATGGGCCCCAAGCATGGCACGAAGAACCTAGGCCCAGCCTGGGAAGTGCCTCCCCCCCCCAAAATGGTAAGTTCTGTGCATTAGAACAGGTTCTCCTGAGCTTTTTTGATGTTAACTGCTCCACTCAGTTTAGGTGGGTGGCCATCTCTGCAGGTGGTTTGATGCCTGTAATTAATAAGGGCTCCTCCAGGTGCTTGCACCAGAAACTGCCAGAGCTTGCTTCAAACAAAGGTGGATAATTTCCATTCGGACTATGGGAGCAGGAGCCGGGAGCGGCCTGCAGCCTGGGGTAAGGACTCCCTGAGCCCCAGGAGCCCCACTTTGCTTCCTCTCCGCCTCCATCTGTCTGGCTGCCACCTTCTGCTTTTCTTGTTCCGAGGGCAGAACTGTGGGGAAGGGCACTTTTTACTGGGAAGGGCACCCAGGAAGACTGATCTTGCTCTTACAATGCACTTCTAGTTTCCTGGGAAATATCCCTTCTGTGGCCCAGCTTGATATCACCCATAGGTGGGCAGAGCGTGGGAAGTGCAGGATGGATTTTGACTAGTGGGGGCATTTTAGAAATTTGTGGAGCAGTTTTGGTTTTCGGTGATGGAGGGGCGCTGCTACCATTTATCGGGTGGGGACCAGCAATGCTAACCACCTGTGATGGCTAGAGCAGTCTTACACCCCAAGATGCATCCTTGTGTCCCACTGGGGGATGATGTGGATGAAAAGGCAAAACCGGTTTATTGCCTACCTTATACATAAACAAAGACTATTTTGCATGTTTTAAGTAAGCATTGACTTTCTCAGTGGAAGAAAGACAGTGCTTTGTTTTGTTGGGAAACTTGCCACAGGTGACTGCCGTTCTGAACAGTCCCGCCACCCGGGGCATCACGACCTCACCTGTGTCAGCCCTCGCTGCCACCTGGCCCACTGTTGGAGTTCACAGTGGGGTACAAGCACCCGGGGACCCCATCATACCTTCTAGATTCGTCTTGCCCAGTGAATTGAATTGCATATTTAAATGCGTGTTAGGTTTGTTATAAATTGTTTTCCTTTTATTCTCATTTATGTTACTCTTAGGACAATAAAATATATATGTTTGAAATTGTGTTTAGGAAGTTTTTCTAAGACTGTGATTTCAGATAGTAAAAGAATATTAAAGTTGGCTTACAAGCTTGGGGCTTTGGGGCTGATAGAGTTAAGAACATGGTGCTAGGGGAAGTGACTTGTGATTTCCCCCTAGCCCAGTGATTCAGCTGATTTAAACACTATTTAAAAAATAAAAAACTGTGGCTCATGCATCGGATGCAGCTGACTGGGAAAAAAGGAACAGGGATTTTGGCCCCATACCGCAGACCCTTCCCCCTCCCACGCACGTGCTTTTCGGCCAGGGTCCAGGCCGTAGGTTTCTTCATCATTTGGAAAAGCCATAGGAGTAGGGGTAGCATCAGATTATCCAAAGCGTTTCATAGGCACCACTTCGTGGGCCTTTGAGGGGATTGGTGAGCTTACCTGAGAAAATACCGCACCTTGATTTTCAGGAATGCCTAACAAAAATCAAGCAATTCCTTAACCTTTGAATGTTGATGACAAATCACAGTCATGGTAGTGTTGTTATCTGTGACTGTGTCACCAATAGAAATTTGATATTTTCATGTCACGTCATAGATGGCTAACAGACATCTTGAAGTACCAGTAATCACTATGACTTTGAATTTATAGTGGTTATTATACCTGCTGCAAGGCAGTGTTTTTAATGCATTGATAAGTAAGCGTATGCGTTATATCACAATTTAAAAATATTTTGATAACCATATTTAACTACAATTGACTTCCTCTATAATCCTATGTATTTCATTTTATGCATTTAAAAGGTCCCGAGAAGGAGTCCACAGGCCTCACCAATGAGTGGTAAACAGTCGTACAGAAGGGTTTCGGGGTGTTGTTCGCACTGCACACCCCACCACTGCCCTCTTTTCTGTGCATGGGGAGTCGACCTCCTCCTGACTTGGTCTTTCCCCACGATAAGGGCATGGAGGGGGTGTGGGCTTATCTCTGGTTGTCTTGCTTTCTTCTTAGACCTGGTCAAAGAATTGAGCTTGATTTACCCTTGGTTCGTTCTTTCATTGTACATGAAGTACACAAGGAGGTAACTTTGTCAGAACATTCTTCTGGAAAGACTGTGTTGATCAGTACAAGGTACATAATGTACTTAAAGTCAAAACATACTGATGAGCTGACTCCCAAATAGAAGTCTGATTTCTGGTTCAGTCTTTCAAGGGGAGAAAACCCACAGACATTGCAGGGAAATTCCCAAGGCACAGACCAGCTTCTCTTTTCCTCTTCGTATGTTTCAGAGTTACACACAAGAACTTGAAGAACCCCATTGCCCAGGAAATATGTGGCACACGTGGCTGCCGGGCTGTTACCCTGCTGCAGTATGGCTTGTGGGGGGAGGGACATTTCTCAGAAATCAGGGTTTGAGGTGCAGGTAGACGGCTCCATTGGTGCGTACTTCACTCTCGTGTTCACCTTGCCTCGCGGCGGGGAGTCCAGCTGGAGGGTGCTGTGCTGCAGCTGTCCCTGGATTTTTGGGAACGGTGTTCGCCTTGTTCTGTGTCGGGAAACTTCTGTTGGTCGGAAATGAGTTTGTCACAGAATAGCGGGCTGCTCTCTGTTCCCCGCGGTCCTCCATGCATGGAATCATTGCTGCCATGTGCATTTTCTCTCGGCAGCAGCTCCTATGAGAGCGTGACAGTGCCGACCATTTCCTTCCTAATTCTGTACTAGTTGAGCGTAGAGAGGGACCTTCACCCATTCAACTCTAATACCTCGGACAACCGTATTCAATAATAATAATGAGAATGATTTCTTTTTCATTCTTTGTTTCAAAAGACATGCTGAAGATTGGAATTGAATAATTTCACATTTTTAACCTCCATTTTCCTATGGGTCTATTGACCGAATTCCTTAATGAGTGAACGCCACTCCCTGAAGGTTGTAGGGGCAGCCCCGCTGCACGGTATTGGTACTGCCTGTCTCCGATGTAAGAGAGTACACGTTTGCTTGGCAAGTGTATCGGTGCAGCGGCAAAATTCTTTCTTTTGTACAAGGAAACAGCAAAATTCTGCTGCTTCCTGAGCTGCTGATTGCTGTTACAGATACATGTGCAAGATTGGGGGTACTATTTGGCCTGATTTTTAAAAGTCAGATACCTCTATCCTTTTATCAAGAAACTGTGTTACCGTTGGATTCATTAGGGCAGTTTTTCTGGCTTGAGAAAGTAAGGAATTTACAAATTCATTGGCCGAATGGTGATTATTTCACTCACTTTGAAGGATCTCCTACCCCTTTCCCCTGTTTTGAGTGGCATTTCCTTGGTCTACTTTTCATAAAGGTTTATTTCAGGTGAGTTTTGATCTTAACCCTCCCTTTGTGAAGAGAGTCAGTCAGTCCAGAAAATCGAGAGTATAGGTGTTTAAATATCCATGTGTGATTCCTCTCTTGCTCAGAAGGGGGCCAGAATTACTTGTGCAGCTTCTGGACACAGCAGATATCATTCCAACATTGTAGACTCTGTAGATGGTCTGTGATATAGACCATCTCACATTGAAAGTTGATACTGGTCCTGTCTTCAAACCAGCAGTCAGCGGTATGGACCGCACACACAGGCTAACATGTTTTCCCCGAACGTGGACCTCTGGAGCATGTAGCTCATGCTTAGGGGAATACTGGGCACTCCTGGGAACCAAGCCTTGAGTACACTGTCTAATTCCATGCTAATGACAGCCCTCTAAATTAGGTTCCCTTGTTTTCATCGAACAGATGTGAAACTGAGTTATGGAGAAGTTAAGTGTCTTGTCTGCAGTGACTCATCTGGGGACCTCATAATTTCTCATACAAACCTGAATGCTTTTGAAGGTGAAAGGGGGTGGTAATGATTATGCTGGGATAACAGCTATAAATGGGGATACATGATCCCTCTACTAATAAGGTTCAGTTTGGGGGCTTAATTCAAGTGTCTGATTCCAAAGGCTGCCTACTCTCCATTAGCTGCATTAGATTGGGCGACCTCATTTACAGATAAGTGGGTAAGGCAGATATCGAAGAACTTTCTGAAGATGAGTTCTGCAACAGGTGGAGAGAAAAGGAGAAATTCCTTTAAGGCTAAATAAAAGTTTCCTTTGGCAAGAGAAACTTCCACTAGGGATCTTCTTTCATATAAAAACGTGGAAAGGGTTTTTTTTGTTTGTTTTTGGAAGGCATATGGTTTTTCTCTTCCTAAAAAATAGTTTTCCTGTTTCTTTTTTGTTGAAAAGAATGAGTCTGCTTTAGCATTTATAAAAAAAGATAAAGCGAGACTCATAAAATCTCATATCCAGGACAAACTTCTTCATAGCCAGTGGCTGTTACAATACAGAGTGATATAATGAATTCTTCGATAGTAAAGGGTGTAGAGGGAATTTACTGCCCCTGATTTTAGCACTGCATCCATGACTGTTACTATCAAGGCTGATTTTTGTGGCATAATCATTACTCTGAGCTGTTAAGATGAAATCCCAGCACTGGAATATGTCGCGCCCCCAGGACTGGACAGTCCGGCTCGTGATCAGTGTCTGTTCCTCTGTGAGCCTCAGACCTGCACGTGAGAACACACCAGCAGAGGTGCAGACAAGAAGACAGATGGAGCTCAGGGCACTTGCAGCTGAGATAGCACATCACACAGCACTGATGCCAGGGTGTATTTGTTCGCTGTGCCATGTTCTCTTGCCGCCTTCTAGGCCGGATGAGGTGTGAGAGCAAAAATTTCCTGACCGCCCAGTTCCGGCGGTGCCACTTGTCTAAAAAAAAGTCCTGCTGGATTGCCGTTCGTCAAGTCAGCAGTGACAAAGAATGACGTGCCATTCATTCAAAGGCCACCATTGGAAACCTACAGCCAGCAGGTGACGGGTGACAGTTATGTGGTTGGACATTCGGGATTTGACTTTTAATGGAGGGCTGGGACTTGGCCTCCATTCTACATCCAGGCTCCTGAGGAATCTGCCTTCTGAACCTTGGAGCACCCAGAACAGACTGAATCCCAGAGTAGGTTAATGAGACTTTCTGGTGACGGTGAAGAAGCTTTCCCCTCCCCAGGAGTGCCCAGCGGGACCTGAAGAGGGACAGGGGGCGCTCAGGGGTTGCACCTGCCCTGTGGTTTGTTTGAGCTGCTCCTGGAAGAAGACAACAGTTTCTAGTTGTCTTTTTGAAGGGCCAGATTTTTCCAGGAAATAGGAAAATGACAGGACATGAAACAGAGAAAAAACAAAAAAGCAAAGCAGGGTTGGGGGAGAGGCATGGGAAGGGGAAGTGAGGGCATGAAAAGAGGTGGCCACGGCTGCAAGCAGCAGCCTTTCCTCTGGAGAATGAGAGGCCATGGGAGAGGCAGAGGAGCTGTGCCTTCTTGGGCGACAGGAGTCTCCTGGGCATAGGGCAGGAGATGTCAGCTGGGAAGTCGGGAGGCCTGGGGGCCGATGCTTGCCCACCGTTAACCAGCTTTGTGAGCCTTTGTTTGCAAAAGTGGGCAAGTGGTCGGATATTATCTGTCGTGGTTTCCAGCTCTAAAAGCCCTCGATGCTGAGTCTCTGACCCTTCATAGGGCTCGTCAGTGGCCCAGAAACACTCACTGAGTACTTACATGCCAGGCGTAGGGGCACTAAGGTGAATGCAACACCTGACCCCACATCCAGGGTAGGGCCCTGCCATAAACGCTCCCATTGCTCCCATAATAAGAATAGCTGACTCGTATAAAGCATTTATTATGTACAGGCCGTGTTACAGGTACTTCTTATTGATTTACGTCTGTTCGCTCTTTTAATCCTCTCAACCTGCTGAGGTAGTACAACTGTTCTAATTTTAGAGATCGGGGAACTGAGGCACAGACAAGGGATTTGTCCCAGGTTGCAGCTAACAAGTGATGGAGGCTGGATTTGAACCCAGCGAACCTGACTCTGGAGCCCACACTGTGCAGCTTCTAGGCCAGGGGTGGCTATCCCATGTTCTTGTCTTCAATGGTGGACTGCCAGCTACCTGAGAACAGCAAACTTGCCTGATTTGACATTCCTAGTGTCTCGCTTTTTGTAGGCTCTTGGGACATTTTTGTAGAATGAATGGCTGAATAGATGGGTGGATGGATGGATGAGATATAATAGGGTCTTTAGGGACCTTATAGTGTAAAGAGGAAGAGAGATCTAGAAACACCTAATGTTGGTCAGCGTCAGGCAGGAAGGGTGCTTAACACAGCGTTGGGTATCAGGGAAGCCTTCCTTGAGAGGGTGATGCCTGAACTGAGCCTCAAAGATGCAAGGAATTTGGGAGAATCGGTAGGAGGGCGGGGCGGGGAGAGGCAGCATGCCAAGCAGAGGGGCCCTATGGGCTGACTTGAGCATTGCCTTGCAGTCAGCTATTTCCAGAGCACAGAGGGTGAGGCAAGGCTGTTGGAGATGGGTCATGACAAGCTTCCCCTGGGAAGGCAGCGGAGAGCTCCCGGAAAGGTTTCAGCAGAGGAGTGACACGGGCACTTTAGATTTCAGATGGGATGTTCTGTCTACAATGTGAAGGGCTGAAGGGAAGGGGATGAGATTGGGGCAGGGGAGGCTTGGGCAGGGTCTCAGCAAGAGATCATGGGACACTGAACTGGGGGTGGTGGGGGCGGGGCGTGGGCACAGGTGGCTAGAAGGGGTGGTGATCCTTAAGTGGGGCCTGTTGGGTTCCGGGCATCCTAGGGCTGCTAAAGGGCTACACAGGTGCCCCCACAGGAGTGCAAAGCTGGGCTGAGCCTGGGAAGCCTTATGGGTGGGTTTTGGCACTGCCTGCCTCAGGCAGCGGTGAAAGCCAGGAGAGCAGGGTGCTGTCACCCCAGAGCCTCAGGTGGTGGTGAGTCACAAGCACAGGAGGGGTATGTGGCTAGAGGGCTGAAAGCAGGAAGTGCCAAGCTGCTGTCAGAATTGGAGGGGGCTGCATGGTTCCATTCATGGTTCTGGACAAGTTTCTTCACCTCTGTGACATCTGGTTTCATTTTGAAATTGGAGAAGTGATTATCTGATAAGATTGTGGGTAAAATTGAAGGAGTTAATGATGCATGCAAGAGGCCCTAACAGTTGCTAGGACTCAGTGAATGCCATTTCTTCCTCCTCCTGGACACTTCCACCCTACCCCCAGTTCCCTCTTATTCTTACCTCCTGTGCCTTTCCACCCCGGTGGAAGGGACACATGCAAATAGCTGAGACTTCCTGCTGGGCTGGTTTAAAGATGTCCACGATGTTGGTTAGCCTGCTCTTTTCCTAGTGCTGTCTCCTTTGTGGGTGTGCTGTCTCCTTTGTGGGTTCCTTTCTCCAAGCTTTCCTGTTTTAAGGGGGTTATGGGGCATCCTAAGTTTTGTTACAGTGTTTGGTTAGTGCTGAAACAAGTCATTAATTATGAACTTCCCCACCCCATAAAATGCCTTCAAGAAGAACTGATTTCATGGAGACCAGAAGGCAAAGTAACGCCATCTTTTTGCCCCCTACCCCATTTCAGGTATTAAGTCAAAGGAAATGAGTTCAGAGAACCTTTTAAGTCAAAATGCTTGTATAGAGTCACTGCAAGAGCCCTCTTGCAGTTATGGAATGACAGCTGTCACAGTACTATCTAACAAAATTGTTCCAAATGAAGTTAAATACAACTAAGTGCTACTAGAGCCATCTTACGGAACATAAATGAACTTTTTGGCCAACCCAATAATACTCCATGAGTGGAAGAAGAATGGAAGAAATGTAAAAAGTCATTCTAGCGTTGGCCTGGTAGCTGCGTTGGTTAGAGCATCGTCCCGATAGGCCAAGGTTGCAGGCTCGATCCATGGTCAGGGCATATTCAAGAATCAACCAGTGAATGCATAAGTAAGTGGAACGGGCATGTTTCTTTATCACACACTCTCCCTCCCTATCTCTCTCTCTCTCAATTAAAAAAATTCAAAAAAGCATTAAGAAAAGTCATTCTGGACTCTAGAAAAGTGTGGCTGTGAATAAAATAGGCCTTTGAGTAGCTTAGCTCGGTCTGTTGCTAGGTTAAGTGGGTGTGGTCCTTCCCCACCCCAGGAAGATATTTGATTGTTTAGTTAAAAATAACTGCAGACAGACCTCAAAGATTTTTCAGGTTAGGTGCCAGACCATAGTAATAAAGCAAGCACGGACATACCTCACCGATGCTGTGGGTTCGGTTCCATGCACTGCGATAAAGCGAGTATTGCAATAAAGGCAGTCTTGTCTTCTGTTTGTAACAAAGGGAAAATCTGTGGAGCGCAATAAAGCCAAGCCCAATAAAATGAGGTAGTCCCGTTCCTTTCAATTTATAACTGAAATTTCAGCCCAGATGTTGATGTCTTTTGAGCCCCCCCTCCCCATCAAGCTCTGTTTTGAAGTTCCTAATCGTTTTATTTTTGCATTAGTAAGATGGGCTAATAGTGCAGCATGGATGTGAGCGTTAGAACTAATTCAGGAAGAGAGCCTAGAGCTGCACCTGAAGCATAATGGCCACTCAGTACATGGTAAATGCTATCTTAGATTCAGGTTGGAGAAAGGCTCATTCAGCTCTGTGCAGGCAGTGCAGCGCTATATGAAAAGGAACCTATTGATTAAGCACTTAGAAAGTTTCCAAAACCCTCCTTTTAAATCCCAGGATATTGGCACTTGTGTGATGGATGTCTGGAGGCAGATAAAACAGCCGAGTCTTTTTAGTGGAAGAAACAGGGATCTTTTCACCTCAAGTGGCACTTGAAAAATATTGCTGTAATTAAGATACACAGCGTAGTTAGTTCTCAGGAAATGTAAATTTTTCGTGTCGTGAAGGAGCCTTACAGAGTTACTTTAAAAGACAAAACCAGCCTCTCCTGGAAATATGCATGGGATAGGTTGAAAATCTTTTTTTACATTCTACATCTGGTCATGTTTGGGATGTGCAAGTCCTGGAACTCTGTGCTCTAACAGCACCCTCTCCTCCACCCTCTAAACCTGGGAATCTGTCCACTTGAGTGGGAAAAAAATTCCATCCTTGGTCAACAATGAATTCTAACTGAAATTTGGCATTTTCTTCAGTTACGAATGTAGGCAACAAAGCAAAGTAATATTAGAAGTGTCTCAACTTTGTTGCCAGCAAATCCTTATCGCATTAAAGTTTTCGCAGATGTCTTCAGATATTATTTACATGCATTACTACTTCAGAACAGTGGCGCATAACAGACCTCCTAGATCTTGTCACTTGCTGTATTAATAAAGAAGCACTTATGTTAGCATATCACAGTTTAACAATATTGTGATGACTGAAGCCAAGTATAATTTGTTTGCTTTGAAATGATTTGTATTTTACTTTATGCATTTAAAAACAGTATTGGTAGGAGACGCCCCGCCTCCTCCCCAGTCCTATGGCATACAAAAGGTTAAGACCCTCCCCTTCACCCTTTGTTTGAATTTTATGCTAAAGGGCTAGGACTAATGGAGTGGCTCTCAACCCTGGCTGCCCGACGGAACCGCCTGGGGGAGCTTAAAGACCCCACCCCCACCCCCACCCCAGCGCCCAGGGCACTCCCCAGACCACTCAAATTTGAATTTCTGGCCTGGGACCTGGGCGATTCCAGGTGATTCCACTGTGCAGCTGAGGTTGAGACCATTGGTCTACATGTTCAGATAAATCAGCCTCCTTCCCTCTTTCCCTCCTTTCTGATATTTTAAACAAGAAATTAAGTTTCACGCTTGTGGTAGAAAATTCAAACTACACAGAAGAGCACAGATCTCTCACGATTCTGAAGATAATTATTTGGTGATTTTTTTGGTGTGTACGCAATCATTATAGACACAGACATCCACACGTGTGTCCACAGTGGGATTCTACTCTACGTGTGATGTCACACGGACATACCATACAAGTTTTTTCACTTATAGAGCTTTCGTAACCAGTTTCTGAGATCAAAATTCTTTTTCATCGGTGTTATGGATTTGCCTGAAACTAGAGAGCCTAATCCCTTAGGTCCAGTTCAGGAGTAATTTGGAAACCGTGAGTCCTTATTTCCATTGTCCTATTTTAAGAACTGGTACAATGGAGAGGGAAGGGTAGCACTGGAATCAGTCCCGTCTGGGGGGTGGGGCTCCGGGCAAGAATCTGTCTGCTCCTTTGTCAGACGGAGACAATGAATGCTTCCTTCCTCACAGGGCTGCTGTGAGATGGGTCCAGGCCCTGGACGGGTAGCTGTCATCCTCCTTGCAGGCTGTATTCCACACAGGGGCTTGGAATGTTCCTTGGGCCCCCTGGGTTCCTTTTCCTATTAGTATGCAGGTAACAGAAAGCACAGGGTAAGTTAAGAAAAAATTCCTGTGCACCTACTATGGACGAAGTCTTGAGGCCCTGAACCCATGCCTCAGTATTGCCATCATTTGGCTGGATTAGGAGTTGGGTTCAAGGCCACACCGATGATGAATCAGCTGATAACAGCTCCTCTCAGCCTAGGATAACAAACTCTTAGAAATGCCCCCATGTGCTTATTGACACATAGCTTTGCATTTCATTTCACTTGCAAAAGTAGTTATGTTTAGAGTGGGAGCCAGTACTAGAGCTCCTGGGGGGAAACAGTTCACCCAAGGTGGTTTGAATGAAGACTGATGGGAGGAACAGTTACAGAGGTGCTGGCCAGGCACCGCGGGACACCCAGGGACTAACAACAACAGAAAGTCAATACATTGTGAGGGGCAAGGGGAGGAAGTAGAGTTGCCAAAGCCCAGGGACGTATGGCACTGGAAAGGGGTGCCCAGCAGGAACTACAGTCGAGAAGAATGGTGCCCACCTGGCTGGTGTGGCTCAGTGGGTTGAGTGCCGGCCTGCGAACCAAAGGGTCGCCGGTTTGATTCCCAGTCAGGGCACGTGCCTGGGTTGTGGGCCAGGTCCTCAGTAGGGGGCGTGTGAGAGACAACCACACATTGATGTTTCTCTCCCTCTCTTTCTCCCTCCTTTCCCCTCTCTCTAAAAATAAATAAATAAAATCTTAAAAAAGAAAAGAAGAATGGTGCCCAGAGATGTGGCCTCCCAGGAGAGAGGGAGCTGGTCAGACATACCCTGACCATTCTTCTTTCTCCAGTCCTCTGACCGGGCCTCTGGTTGGCTGAAGCAGAGGTAATGCAGGCAGTGGAGCCCTGGTGAGTGGTGTACAGGTGTCCGCCGGTCAAGCACAGGCACAGAACAGGACTGAGAACGGGGGGTGGGGCAGGCAGCATAACCAGATCACCTGCAGAGAGACTGTTGGACGTCAGAATTGTGTGAAGTGCCTGGCAGAGTGCCAAGCACTTAATGGTGCACAGTAATTCCTGTTTCCTTCCCTTTGCCTCCTACGGTTGGAGTGGCAGCGTGTTCACTCCAGTCATAAGGAAGCAACGGTGAGGCCATTGAGGCAGAGAGGGAAGGGGGAAGAGTTTCATCTAAAAAAGAGCAAACCCATGAATCAAGATCTGTCATGCAAATGCAATTTTCTGAGCTCTGGCTCTCTTGGTGTCAGTGCCGAGAAGCTCTCCATATACAATGCCCTAGTTCATGGCCGGCAGTGGGCAGGCCATATGCTGGAGACATGGAGATCCAGTCAGGGAGATGTTAATATGGAACCTCCCTCTCTTGCTCCTGACACCCAAGCCTGGAGATTTCTGGTAGTCGTCTTGGGTAGCGAGGACACCACACTGGTGGCGGAGTAGCTCAGAGGCTCCTGTACAGGTCAGCCTCTCAGGGCTCCAGGGAACACAGGGCTGCTTCCGTAATTTGAGCCTTCCAATATATTTAAAAGGTAAGAAAATGTGTATTAGGTTTAGTAATACCATAGGGAATTGCAAATGTTTCCATGTGAGAACAGAATGTTTTTTAACCTAAAGAAACAATACAACCTATCATTTTTTCTGTAAGATAATTCTAGGAGGTACAAAAAGCTGGAGACACGGCACACTGGAGAAGGTGCGGTCTGGTAATGGGACATCAGTTCAGAGTTAGACAATGGATGTCCCCTGTTTCAACCCCGTTGTTCTATCTCTGTGAGGCTCTGGGACTTCATTGGGATAAAGAAGTCTGGATCTGAGGCTGTTCTGAGTCGGTCTCTTTCCAAACCTCTATGCCCTTCCTCCATGTTCTGTGTACTTTGAGTCCCACTGCCTCTGTGCCTTTTCCCTGGCTGGGAAAGACCCAGGGTTGGAGTGTCTTCATTTTGGAAAGGTATCAGGCTGATCAAACATGAGCAAGTGGGTCTTGCAGGACCATTTTGTTGAACCGAGTGGTCTAGCCTGCCGCCATGGGGCCAGCTCTGCTTTCTGTCTCCAGATGCTGACATTTTAGACCAGCAATTTTCAGCCAGTCCACTGCAAGGATTATCGAAGCATGCAGCACCTTACTATTGAGTCAGGGGCACTGACCTCTTCTTCTCCCGTAGATTGTCAAATAAAAAAACGACAACAGGAAACACAACAATAACCATCTGGTAGGAATGAATCAAAATTATACCGTTTTTGTTTCTGTTTTTGTCACATTGGCAAAGAATGTAATTTGTTTTTTTGGTGTGCCGCAGGATTTCAGTAATTCATTTTTATGTGTGCCTTGAGATGAAAAAGGTTGAAAATAACTGTTTGAGATCACTGGTGGTTCATAGAGACTTCAGCGAAGGAAAAGAAAGGAAGTAAAGGTAAACTCAGTATCTTCCTTTGTTTATTTTTTAAAATAATGAACTGTCTGTTGAAAAATTTGGGAGCCAGAGACTTGGCTGATGAACACGGTGAGATACGTTTTATCTCCATGTTTCATGCAGATGGGATTAAGGTTATCTCAGTTCTAAAAGAAAAGTGTGATATGCTGTGTGACTTCAGCCACGTATCAATAGTGTGTTAATAAAGGAGGGCAGCAGTGCGCCAACTGCAGGTGTGTAAGAGGGGCCAGAGGAGCTTGCTGAGAAGGCAGGTCGTAGGCTCCCCTGTCCCAAGGTATGGGGTCCTTTTCAGCCAGCACCCCAGCTGGTTCTAGAAACAGCTTGGGAAACACCTGCAATTTGGGGTATTGATCCTCTTAAGCCTTTTAAAGGTGCTGGCGCTTGATCTTTGGTCTCTTTAAAAAAATTTTTTTTTCTTTTATTGATTTTAGAGAGAGGGGAAGGGAGGGAGAAAGAGGAGAGAAACATCGATGTGAGAGGGAAACGTTTATCAGTCACCTCTTGCACGTGCCCAGAGCAGGGACCAAAGCTGCAAACCCAGGCGTGTGCCCTGACCCAGAATCAGACCTGCAGCTTCTCTGTTCGCAGGATGACGCCCCAAAAACCGAGCTACCCCAATCAGGGCGGTCTTTCTGTGTTTTAAGGCAGAATTGTCACATTCCTTTGGACCTTCTTAGAGACTGTACTTTTTCGTTTTGTTGTGACCCCTGTCCTGTAAACAGCCTGTCGTTGGTCGGGAAGTTGCACCAGAAGCAATTTCCCTGGACAGGAGCCCACTGCCACATGGTAGAGGATGCTATCTTGTTTTAAAACAAAGAGATAAAGCCCTCCATCAAACTCAGTGGTCTCCCTGAAGAGGTCGAAAAGTAATCCAGTGGTGTGTGTCTGTTTCAAGCCTCTGTTATTATTAATCCTGTTACAAATGATAATGCCTTCCATTCACAGGCTTGCTGTCTCCAAGGAGTTTTACATATCTCGTACTAGACCCTGCTGGGTGATTAAACCACTCCGTTGGCATCTTACAGGTCGCTGGAGGACGGTGCTTTGTAGCAGACGCCTGCACCTCTCCGAGAGCTGTCTGTGAGGCACATTAGCTATTTCTTCTGCTCATTTCTTCTGCTTCCTTGGGAAGGGGGAACTCCTCAGGGCCTAATGCTGTGGGGTGGAGGCCCAGCGAGATGGGTTCTCCTTCCAGTCTTATCCTTTTATCTTTCCTATATTACTAGAAGCTTCTTGGCTCCTTTGAGTGGGATGAGGGTAGGGCTGTAGCTTTTTCTTTTTAAGGTTCATTATTCTCTAGGGAAAAAAAAGACCAAAATAAAACAAGAGATAGTTAATAATTTCGTACTTTTGTAAGTAAGAGAAGACAGCTGTTCACTCACCAGGCTTTAAAGTTTGCATTTAGAATACAGAACATCGTGGCTAATTTCGGCAGTGAGTGTCAGGAAGGAGACTATGGGCAAATGAATGGTGGGGAATGGACAGTTAATGCAAGAGAGAGGTCAGGGGGCAGTTTGCCCACTTCTATAGCCTTCGAAGGCAAAGCCCCCCACATCTCAAATCTGTATGGCCTTTTCACAACTGTGGTGAGTGAGGCTGTGGCTGACTTACACAAGGAACCGGTGCTTCACTGCCCACCATTCCCCTGTCCTCTTCTCCGGGGGCCCACCCCACGCCTCTCCATGTTGCCTGCAGACCTGCAGGACAGAGGACGAAAGCGAGGTTCACCTGGAGGCCAGGCGGTGCCTGGAGTCAACCGGTCGAGGGAGACAGGATGCCCAGCAGCCCCACTGGTTGGCTGGGATGTCCTACTGCCCATGAAGATCTCAGTCAGCAACTTTGACTCTCAGTTTCTGCAGGATTGGAGGGAAGCCTTCATCCCCTCTCCCCATCCTTTTCAGTTAAAGTCAGGGAACGCGGACCACACCCCTCAGACTCGAAATCGAACCCAAGGAAATGGTTGAATGTCAGGCTTCTCCAAGACCCATACCATTTCACCAAGTCACCGGTGTGACTTTTGTGGAAAAGTCAGCCACCCCCATCAGTGTGCTGCCGTTGTTGCCCTAATGAATGGGGAGGCAATCAAAGTCACTACGGGACACTCTTCCCATTACAGCGTGAGCCGGAAGCCTCTCTTTGCCTCTCAGATTGAACCTGGTCAGTGTTTGTGAGAATACTGCTGTGGGGTATCTTGGCCATTGGCCACCTTTCCCGCTGGATAAGGACGTCCGTTCTGAACAAGGAAACGGACTGTTCCTCCAAGTGCTAGTTTAAGACTAACAGTGCCCCTGACTGAAGAGGCCAGGTGCTGACATTTCTGTCACCATGTGAGCCCTGTGTTCTGGGTTAGTCCACAGGTAGGGCACCCTCTTTTTAGCCTTTATTCTAGTTCTCCGATGGAAGATGCCTCAGGTGGGTTAGGGTGTACTGCTTTGTTCAGGAGTTTTAGAACTCATTAAGCAGTCCCTGGGAGAGTGGCCCAGGACTGCCATTTCTTGCCCGGATGAGGCAATGGCTCTGCTTCTGTTCCCCTTGCCCTGTCTGCAGGGAACCCACAGCGAGCTTCTGAAAACACAAACCGCATCGTCATTGGTGATGGCCACCAGTCTGCTGCTGCTGTCCTCTCCTGCCCAGAGGCAGCGTCACGTCACCTGTGGTGGAGGGCTTGGTTCCGAAGTGGCTCTGACTGCTTCATTCCTTTATGAGCTGGGTGACTTGGGGCAACCTAATTAACTTCGGTCCTCACCTGTAAAAGGGAGATGATGTGATGATGGAACCTATTTATGTTAAGGACTACATGTTTCTGTGTGGAACACTTAGACCAGTGCTGAATAAATGTCAGTTATTATGTTTATTGTCAATATTCAGCCTGAAATTCAGGGCCAGTTGTGAGCCCGTGAGGGGCAGCGTGATCCAAGGCCAGGCGACTTCTCTAGCTTTAACTCCCAATTACCCCTGCCTCCTCTGTGTTTTCTACCCTCACAGGCTTTGTCCGGCATCTGCAAAGCACCAAGCTCTCTCCTGCCCCGGGGCCTTAGCAGGAACCTTTCCTCTGCTTGAGAATGTTCCTGTCCTTTCCTCTCTTGGCCACCTCCTGCTTCTCCTTCATATCTCTGCACAGTTGTCCTTCCCTCAGGCAGACCTCCCCGGACCCTGAGGAAAACCTGTCATTCTCCGCTGTGGCACCCAGCATTCTTTTCTTTCAGTGTTTGCCACAGTTTGCCATTTATATTGTCCGTTTTCTGGACTGGTATCTTCAGGTACTCCTCCGCTTTTAGCTCCGTGGAGCAAAGGATGGGGCTGTCGCATGTAGCACAAGTCTGGCTTCTGGTGGCCTCCACCACTCCCTAACTACCAGTATGTGATAAATGAATGTGCCGCCCGCCCTGGGTTTGTGAGTGTCATCTCGGGGCCTACAGTTGACATGTGACACAGCGGTTGTTGCCCTATTGAACAGATGTCTAGAGCACCAGTCAGCCAGGGAGGGAGAAGCACATAGCTTAGTGGTCTTCGAACTGTAGTATGTATCAGCAACTCTTGGGGGGGTTGTTAAAACTCATGTTGGGCCCACTGCCAGAATTTATGATTCTGTAGGCCTAAGAAGGGGCCTGAGAATTTGCCTAAGTTCCCAGATGATTCTGATGCAGATTGGGGACCATACTTTGAGAACCACTGATAGAGGTACAGGCATACCTTGTTATGGCGCTTTGCTTTTTATTATATTCCTTTTTTAAAAAAATATATTTTATTGGTTATGTTATTACTTGTCCCATTTTACCCCCCGTTATTCCCCTCCGCCATGCACCCCCCCACCTTAGCTCATGTCCATGGGTCACACATATAAGTTCTTTGGCTTTTCCATTTCCCAAACTATTCTTAACCTCCCCCTGTCTATCTTCTACCTACCATTTATGCTTCTTATTCCCTGTACCTTTTTCCCCATTCCCTCTTCTCCCTCCCCGCTGATAACCTCCATGTGATCTCCATTTCTGTGATTCTGTTCCTGTTCTAGTTGTTTCCTTAATTTGTTTTTTTTTTTTAGGTTTGGTTATTGATAGTTGTGACTTTGTTGTCATTTTACTGTTCATAATTTTAATCTTCTTTTTCTTAGATAAGTCCCTTTAACATTTCATATAATAAGGACTTGGTGATGGTGAACTCCTTGAACTTGACCTTATCTGGGAAGCACTTTATCTGCCCTTCCATTCTAAATGATAGCTTTGCTGATTAGAGTAATTTTGGAGGTAGGTCCTTGCATTTCATGACTTCAAATAAGTCTTTCCAGCCTCTTCCTGCCTGTAAGGTTTCTTTTGAGAAATCAGCTGACAGTCTGATGGGCACTCCTTTGTAGGTAACTGTCTCCTTTTCTCTTGCTGCTTTTAAGATTCTCTCTTTATCTTTTATCTTGGGTAGTGTAATGATGATGTGCCTTGGTGTGTGCTTCCTTGGGTCCAAATTCTTTGACTCTCTGAGTTTCCTAGACTCCCTGGAAATCTGTTTCCTTTGCCAGATTGGGGAAATTTCCCTTCATTATTTTTTCAATAAGCTTTCAATTTCTTGCTCTTCCTCTTTTCCTTCTGGCACCCCTATGCTTTAGATTTTGGAATGTTTGAAGTTGCCCCAGAGGTTCCCTAAGCCTCTCCTCATATTTTTGAATTCTTCTTTCTTCATTGTGCTCTGGTTGAATGTTTATTTCTTCCTTCTGGTCCAAACCGTTGATTTGAGTCCCAGTTTCCTTCCCGTTGCTGTTGGTTCCCTGTAATTTTCCTTTATTTTACTTAGCATAGCCTTCATTTTCCTCTATTTTGCAACCATGCTCAATCATTTCTGTGAACATCCTGATTACCAGTGTTTTGAACTCTGCATCTAATAGGTTGGCTATGTCTTGATCACTTAGTTGTATTTTTTCTGGAGCTTTGATCTGTTATTTCATTTTGGCCTTTTTTTTTTTCCCCCCTCCATATGTCTGTTACGGGGTGGGGCAACCCACTTTGCTGCTTTGTGGTGCTATATGTGGGGGAGGGGTCTGAGAAAGAACAATGCTGCTTGCTCAGCTCCCTGCTGCCTTTCAGTCACTTCCTCTGCTACCCACAAGCAAATTGGGCGCTTCTGGTGCTGATTCCAGGGTGTGTGGGTTCGTGTACGTTCTAGGACCCTGTGGGTCTGTCCAAGGAACTCTCCTGTGAAGCTGGGAGTTTCTCCCGCCTCTACACCCTCCACAAGTTTTTACAGCCAGAGGTTTTGAAGCTTTATTTTCCTGCACTGGAACCCTGGGATGTGTGGTCTGACTCGCTTCCCGGTTTGTCTTCCCGGTTTATCTGCACCTAAATGTGGGACCATCTGTTCTACCAGCCGCGCCTCACCCGGTCCACTAGCTGCTGCCTTGCCGCACGTCCTGTCGGCTCCAGCTGCCCATCTCCACCCCTCCTACCTGTCTGGATGGATGTTTCTTTAACTCCTTGGTTGTTGGAGTTCCATACAATTCGATTCTCTGTCAGTTCTGCATGTTTTTTTGTTTTTAAATTTGTTGTCTTTCTTTTGCTTGTGCTAGGAGTCACAGTGCATCTACCTACGCCTCCATCTTGGCTGGAAGTCTCTAGCTTTATTACATTTCACACACGTTGCAGTTTTTATCATTGGAAGGCAAGACCCTTCACCAGCATAAAGCTTACGACTTGCTTTACTGCGGCGGTGTGGAACCGATCCTGCAATGTCTCTGAGGTCTGCCTGTACATAGCCAGCTAAACAGTTTCTGTGACGGTGCCCAGAGGCCTGCTGGATCCTGGATGCCACAGAGGAAACAAAGACCAGGAGAAAGTGAATAAGATGGCTTATTATGGGTCATCCAGGTGACTTTGTCCTAGTTCCTGTCTCACTTGCCATGTGCAGATCTGTGTGAGGTTCATGACAGCCTCCCAGTGTTGCTCAGGTGGTGGAAACTAGGGCCTAGAAAGGTTTGAGGTACTGGATCCCCAAGGAGAAGACTGTTTTAAAGGATCTTATTGTAGTCATGTTGTAAAGGCTCCAGAGCATGGCTCCCAGTGGTTTAACCCTTTTGGTACAGGTGCCAGATATATCCAGCATCCATCTGTATATAATTTTTATAAATTTTACTTATATAATTGATAGAATTTTATATAACTATCTCTTAATATTAAGGTTACGAACAACACTTGGAAAAAAGCATTGTTTTATTAAGCATAGATCTTATATAAGGTTAGGAAAATCTTCACACAAAGGAGGACTGACCATGTGCTCTGTGCGCATTTTCGGCGGGGCACCTCGTACAGAGGGAGTGTTGCGGCGGAAAGAGCGCTCCTACCGAAAGGGTTAAGTAAGTTAGATTTAGGATGGTTATTGATGGCAGCTCCTTCTGCTGCATGTTCCTCTAGAAGTGCTCCCTGGAAAGGGCTCTTGAGTTTTTCCTTGCTCACTGAGAGCCAGAAGGAAGCTCTTAG
This sequence comes from Macrotus californicus, assembly GCA_007922815.1. NCBI lineage: Eukaryota > Metazoa > Chordata > Mammalia > Chiroptera > Phyllostomidae > Macrotus > Macrotus californicus. The sequence goes on from VMDR010002309.1 coordinate 48,024, forward strand.
GTTACTAGTAGCCCTAACACAGGTTATGTGATTTCCAAAGGCATGATCCCCCCTTTCCCCTCAGTCTTCCTATGGGTTTCAGGAGCTTTTCATGAATCCAAGGGGCCCCTCATTCTTCACTGTCAAGGAGGGAGATGGTGTGGCTGGAGCGAGGCCTTTGCAGCCAGTTGTATCCGGGTTTGAGCTCCTCCTGGTGCCACGCCTTTAGGTGACTGGCTTCTGTCAGGTTTCCTGTCCTGTACAATGAGGAGGATGATATCTAGGGCAGCTTACAGTGTAGGGCTCAAGCAGAGGAATCAGGTTGAAAAGCCTTGCCATTCACTGTTGTGACCAATGAGCGAGTGATTGAACCTTGCTAGGGCCCAGCATCCTCCTTCATCGGGGCGGGTTAGAGTGGTACTTACCCCACATTGTTCTTCGGAAGATAAGATTCCTCCGAAAACTGGTGGGATCCCAGTAAAGCCTGTAGTTCAATTAGTGGTGTTGTGCTGACCTTAATTTCTTGGTTTTGACAAAATGTGTCATGGTTGTATAAGAGGCTAGCATCAAGGAAGCTGAGTGAACAGTATATAGGGATTTTGTACTATCTTTATAACTTTTCAGTAAATCTGAAGTTATTCCAAAATGAAATTGTATTAAAAAAAAGTTTGTGAGGTAGTTGGCAGGATGCGTGAGGTTTAGTAAGCCCTCCATACGTGGTGGCCGTTATGTTACCAACACTACAAGTACTGCTGACACCTTGAAGGGCCCTCATGACCGATGTGTGTGTCTAGCCGACCACTGTATGAATGGTACATTGGTGTCCCGCTGCTGCTGCGGCAAATTGCTACAACTTGGTGTTTTAACACAAAGGCGGTCTCCGTGGGCTACAGTCAAGGTGCCAGCAGGATTGCTTTTCTTTCCAGAGACTCCAGGGGAAGGTTCTGTTTCCTGGCTTTTTCCAGCTTCTAACGTTGGCCATGTGTTCCTTGGCTCATGGTCCCCCTTCCCCTTGAAAGCAAATGATCCAGTCGTGCTAACTTCTGCTTCCATGATACATTTACTTCTCCGAATGTGACCCTCCTGCCTCTCTTTATAAGGACCCTCATGATGACACCGGACCCACCTAGGTCATCCACGATAATCTCCCCATCTCAAGATCCTTAACATAACAACAAAGGCCCCTTTGCCATGCAGGGTAACATATTCACAAGTTCTGGGAGTGGGGACAAGGACACCTTTGGGTGGGGGGCGTTACTCTGCTCACCGCAAGTGGTAAGCTGTCTTCCCTCTCCTTGTGTGATTTGACTGTGTCCCATTTCCCCTACACAGCCCTAGAAGGGAGGGAACTGTTGTTTTATTTCCTTGGGTGGAGCTTTGTTCTCCAGCTCTCTTTCCCACGGAGGCCTGAGCTCTGTGCGGGTGCAGCCCGGGGTGCAGACTGTTGCTTGGTGTCCGGCCGGTATGTACTGGGGGCCCATAGGGGAATGGGCTCTCCTCCTCCAGTTGTGGGTCTGGTACTTTTGGGCACAAAAATGGTCCAACCTGCTAACTCTTAGGTAACAGAGTGCTAACACACTCATGTTTGAGTCTGAAGGTCGATTACGCCTAACCCCTTAGGAACACAGATGGTGGGTCATGGATGATCCTGGATGTTATATTTCCGTAGTTCTTTGTTCAAGACCTGATTCCCACCCCTCTCCTTCTTTCTCTTCCCATCTCAGTGTAAACCTGATTTGTCTAGCATGGTAGCCAAGTGTGGCCGTTAAGCAGTTGAAATGCAGCTACTTGGAATGGAGATAATGCTGTTAATTCAAAATACTGAAATTGGGAGGCTTATCGTGAAGAAAAAAGATTTTGTTAATGTTGAAGTGCCAGTTGCATGTTTTACAAAATTTTGGATATGTTTGGGTTAAATAGACTACATTATTAAAATTAATTTCACCTGTTTCTTTTTACCTTTTTTATTTTTAGGATATTTTAAAGTACATATGTGGCTTGCATTATTTTTCTTTGGGAGAGTGCTGGTCTAAGTGCTACTCATAATGTGTGTGTGTGTGTGTGTGTGTGTGAGAGAGAGAGAGAGAGAGAGAGAGAGAGAGAGAGAGAGAGGGAGAGAGAGAGAGAGAGAGAATGAATGTGTGTGTGTGAGGAAGGGTCCCATTATTCCTACCTCACGTCATGTAAAAGGCTTCCCTAGGACTTCTTTCTTTCCCTCACTGCTGTCTGTCTTTCTGTCCTGTTCTCTCTCTCCCCCCTCACTCCTTTTTATTCGCTTGCAAAGAGCCTGCTAAATGAATCTCTGGAGGGGGAGTGTTAAATCCTTTGAGCCATGACAGGGTGGCTGGGGCTTTAACTGGCCCACAGAGTGAGAAAGTGAATCACAACTTCCAGCTCCTCTCCTTACTGTTTGTGCTCTAGAACATTCTGCACTTTTTTGGTGGTGTTTATTTTTTTGTGTGTTTGTTGGGGGTGGTGGCATATTTTTCAAAAGCTCCTGGGGAGGATTCTAACATCCCTCTTCCTTGAAAATTGCCACTCTGGAGAAAGGCGGGGTGCAGGGAGGGGGGTAGCCATGGTTCCGAAGTGGCATCCGAGTGAAAATGCAGAGTCCCGAGCTTGGTCCCATGGGGTTTTGCCAGGCACGAGGATGGAGTTACACCGAACAAACACATTTGCTGACTGGTGTGGCAGTGCAGCCTGGCCTGCACGGTGAGTCTCAGTCTCCATTTCTGCCATTGCAGAGGGATGCTGGTGAGGAGGGCAGGTGCAGCTGTTGGTGTAGGTGGGGGTGGACATGGCTGGTCCTCCCCAGCACCCAGCACCTGGTGATGGTTTGTTGGGCCTAAGAGGTCATCTTTCCTCCAGCATTCTAGTGAAAGGGCAGTGAAAGGACACACAGTCCAGAGTGGCTGGATGCAACACAGCCAACACAAAGGTTGCAAGGGAGGTTAGACAGTCGAGGTTCATATCCCGGCTCCACCACCTGTCAGCTCTGTGACTTGCTGTGTGTTCCTTTATCTCTGTGTCTCCATTTCTTTATCTGCAAATAATAGTACCTCCAAAAGAGAACCGTTGTAGAAGTTATTGGCACTGGAGCACAGGGCTTGTCAGGGAGCATTCGGGGCTGCTGAGTGCAGCTCTGCTCGGATCATTAGTGTTATCCAAAAATCCTGGTGAACTTCGAGCTCTCGTCAGTGAGGAGCGTGGAGCTGACTTCAGAGTTTTAGCAAGCAACGCCTTCCAGCCCCGAAGCATGAGCACAGTACAGGTGGGACTAGGAAAGAATGTGGGCAGCTCGAGGTGGTAGTGTGGGGAGGTAAGGAAGCTTGGATGTTAAAGAGCTGCGTGGAGTATTTGGGGATGGTCAGTGTTTGCAGCTCTTCAGAGAAACTGAGGCTCTTATGAAGCACAATTCACTCTTCCTGGGCCTGCACCTGTTGACTGAGCAGGCCTAGGGTAAGAGCCTGCGTGTCTGGGCAAGCCCAGTGCCTGCAGCGCCCTTCCCCTAGGCCTTGGGCTGGGCTTGGCAGAGCGAGGAGGTGATGTCACTTTTCAGCTTGGTGGAGTCACACCTTCATGGAGAAGACACATATTTCTGGTGGGAACCTGGTTACCTGGTAACTCACATATCTCTGATGCCGGCTTCTTGCCCTTCCTCTCCCCTCCAGCAGTTGAGGGATCTGAGCCAAGGACTGGCCCGTTGAGCCTCCTGGGCTGCTGGACTCCAGCTCGGAGGAGGCCGGATCCAGGAACCACACGGCCCCTAAGAAGGGGAGAGTGAGACCAGCAGAGTGAGACCTGTACTCTGACTTCCCTGAGTTTTCAAAAACTTGCACCTTGACCCAAAGGAGTAGAGTTCATTTTTCTTCCCAGTCGGGGCCTGATCTTGGTGGGGATGGCCTTTCCTGGGGTTGGAAAGCTTCATTTGTTTGAATATTCATCTCAGATCTGGCTTTTTCTGTGAGCAGTTTGGGCTCTTGTAAGGATGGCTTTAGTCCTAAACTCGTTTAAAAAATGTAACCCATGTTACTAATGTGTTTTCCCTTCAGGAATGGCCTTACTATTGCCATGTGTAAATAGGAATAGATGTGAATATTTGGAGCTTGCCAAAGCGGTAAAAATGAGGATGCCCGTATGGATCTCCTTGCAGGGCAAAGTGATTTTCTTGCATTCGCTGTGTGTGGACACTGGGAGGTGGTGGGGCCTGTTCTGTGGGCTTAATGTGACTGGGAGGAGATGACAGTGACGTGAGTGAGGAGTACACGGGTGTGCTTTTCCTTTTCACTTGTTTTGACTGAGTCACAGTCATATTTAGTAAATGTCACTAATTGAGTTGCTGACTAGGTACTGGGAACTTTAGGTACATTTCCTCATTAAATTCTTAGACTAACCCTTTGAGGTTGATTATTATCCTATTTTACAGATAAAAATACTGAAGCTGAGTGGTTGAGTAATTGCCCCAAGGTCTCACAGCTAGGATCTGAACAGTTGGGATTTGAACACATGTCAGTTCTTATTCCCATAACCAGTGTTATTTCTTACTGTGCTGTTTGTGCCTGAAGGAGATTTACTGATCAATAGGAGTAAAAGGGGTGGGGGTAACATTTATTGACTGCCTACTGTGTGCCAGGCACTGTACTAAGTGCTTTGTCATTGTCTCCAGTATGCAAAGAGCTGGAGGGCATTGATACTATTTATTATTATCCTGGTTTCACAAATAAATAAAGGCTGGGCAGTCACGGGCCTTGCCTGGCCAACGGTGGAGCTGGAAGTCACAAGGCAGCCCGAGTCCAGAGCCTGGGTTCCTTCCTGAGCACAGAGCCTTCATGGGCTGCTGGTGTGCAAACAGTGTTTTGAAAGGGCGTTAGGTACCGAATCCACTGTTGGAATAATGAACTTGCAAGCATGGATAGAAACTTTTTCAGTGGATTATCAGAGCGTCAGTTTTGTGTGAGAACCTGGGTCTAAAATGCTGTTTAGAGATAGAAGTAGTGTAAGACGTGCCTGCTCTTGAGGAGTCGACAGCCTGGATGTGGGTGTCACCACACACCGGAGGGAGCGGGCACTCCAGGCCCGGGACAGTTTCTCTGAGCCGTCGTTGTTTGTGTTATGGAAGGGTATGTTGGATGTACAGCATGCCTCGGAAGTTTTGTGGGTTCAGTTCCAGACCATCGTAATAAAGTGAATATTGCAGTAAAGTGAGTCGTAATCTTTTTGCTGGCGGAGGGTCTTGCCTTGAATTCATAAAAACACAATACCTGTAGAAGCACAATAAAACCAGGCATGCCTGCACTGGGGGCAGGTAAAATCTGAACACAATAGGGAGAAAAGGTAGACTAGTTGGCTTGAGCAAAGCAGTCCCTCCTGATTCTGGAGGGCGTCAGGGGCCAGGGTTTGATCTAAGAGATGGTTCCTAAGACACTATATTGAATCAAATCAAAGGCTGGCCTGGGTGGGGTGTTTCCCAGGGTTCATGGTAGGTGGTCAGAAATGGGTTGGGAGGGAGGGGGAATGAGACTGGGGAAAGGTCCACCAGGTTACAAAGCTGTTGTTGTGAGCTACTGGGCAGGAAGTGGTTAACGCTAGACCGCTCATTAGGGTTAGTGACCCAGTTAATCCTTAAGCAAAGGTGAGTAATCCTGGGAAGAGGCAGAAATTGATCTTACTGATGTGACTGAGTTGGGAGCTTGGAGAGGAGAGAGAGGAACGTTTTCCCAGGATTAGGTGACTAGCAAAAGGCTCTCAGGGAGGGATGTGTTAGTTTATCATCCCTCCAGGCTCCACAAAGATGAATCGATTGGCATACTTGTTAGAAAACTCTCCACCTTGATTTCTTGTCCTAGCTTTACAAAATCCCTGCTTGCTACTGTATCGTGGTGGTGCGTGAGGCCTAGGTCTGGCCTGTATACCAGTTTGAGTCTGGGACCATCAAGGGGTTTCTAACAGTACCTGAAGGAGCTGACAGTGGAGGTGGCTTTCAGACTTCGACCCACTACTTTGTAGACCAGTGTTGGCACCCATGAGGGCTGGCTCGTCCTGGGCATAGAGTTCAGTCCCTGGTGCACAGACAGCAGAGAGGGAGGGCAAAGCAATGAGGAACTGAGGGAGAGAAGAAATGCATGTTCAGGGTGTTTGCAGGCCGTGACACTGGAATACCAAAGCACATCAGTGACCTTGTCTGTTCACCACTGTGTGCCACCTGAGGCTGTTCTAATCCAGTAGTAGCCAACTGTTGGGTTAGGCTCCTCTCCCAAATAGGAGCTACACTCATGAGTTTCTCAGGTTTTTAATTCCTGGAAATCTTTTAAGTAACTCTTTCCAGGTCAGGCGTCACCGAGGAGACCAAGAGGACTGAGATTCTCTTTTCTAGCCTGCTGCTAGACCGTCACTGTCACCAAGAACTTGTCTCATTGCTAATTATCCAACTTTTAGTGAAGCGATTGAGAGAGAGTGATGGGTAGGAAATAGTGATTTGAAAGGCGGTTTCTTTGCATTGGTTTCTTTAATAATTAGAAAGAAGAGATCAAATCTGGGGACTTCATCTTGCCAAGGAGAAATAGCGAAGATTAACTTCTCACTCGGAGAGAGCTTTGGTGAGGATGTGCCTCAGGGAGGGCCTGCGTGTGTGGCGGGCTGTGTATGTGTTTGTGTGGTCGCTCCTGGTGATTCCTGACCTGCAGTTGCGTGGTGTGGTTATTGCCGAATGGGAGGTCTTGTGATGATTCTTTTTTATTGCCCCTCATCTCTGATGCTCTCTGTTCTATCTGGTCAGACTGCTTGCTGTATGTATAAATTTACTAAGTGACTTCTCGAGGAATGCTCTTTATTAAAAGATGCTATCTAAAGACACATGAGTATGGCCGCCGTTAGTCTGATGCAGCCCTTAATTAGCTCTGAGGTGAAGAGGCTCTGTCCCCCTGCGCCACTGTTGGTGGGTATTAGACGGAAAGATGCTGTCTTGCAATAGCTCTCCCCCAGTGCTGTCCAGTGGAACTTTCTGCCACGGCGTTCTATGTTTGTGCTGTCTGTCCACTAGCCGTATGTAGCTATTGAGCGCTTGAGATGTGGCTAGTGTGTCTGAGGAGCTGGATTTATTTTATTTAATTTGAATGCATGTAAATCTAAGTAACCCCACGTAGTAGGGGCTGCCATTGGCGAGCCCTGCCCTAGACAATGGCCCGAGATGACGGAGGGCTGCACGTAGGAGCTGGTTGGCTGTCCGTCTTAGTTGGAGGGAGGTTTGTTTGTGGAGGGAGATTTAAGACACAGGGTGTATATATAGTGCACAGTTGAAAATCTAATAGCAATGAATTGCATTCAGTAGCATAGAGATTGTATTCAAATGTTGGAATTCAAAAAAGACGTGGGTCAGGTGGAGCTGGAGTAGGCAGGGAAGTTTCTTAGGGGGAGGCGGCATGCTCTTATCTCTCTGGTCCTCTGGAAGAATGCCTAGGCAGCTGTAAAGGGTCCATTTACTCACGGTCCCAGGGACACAGTGTGGTATGGGAGCCGGACAGCTCTGCATGAAGATGGGGGTCCCTGTGCAAGGTATTTAGCTTTCTGAGTCTCTGTTTATTTATCTGCAAAATGCATATAATAGTACTACCTCAAAGAACTATTATGTTAGATGACTTACACAGAACTCCTAGTGTCTTGGCCCCTAGCAGGCGCTCATTAAGGGAGGCATTATTATTGGGATCGGATTAGCAGATGCACACCAAGGTCCCTGACTGTCCAAACCTGTGTGACGAAACTGAGTTCATACTCATTTTCTCCCTATCCTCGGATGAGGGAGACCTGTTTCTTCACAGGTGTGGAGCTAGGAGTCCCGAGATGGTTGTAGAGCCCGTTGAAAGAAGACAAGGGTGTGAAGAGACTAAGAAATATGCAGAAAGGACCCTTGGAAAACTGAGAACTGTAGAGATAAGCCAACCCAACTCTTCAGTCAGGGATAAGGGGACAAGTTTAGCCGTGCACATTGCAGTTTTCAGAATTCCAGCTTTCACTCTCCTCCTGTCCCAGAAGAGTGTTCACTGGAATTTACAGCTTAAGCACTTTCTGGGTTTCTGGGCATTTACTCACATGGCGCCTTGGACACCTCCTAGAGGTGATTCCATTATTATTTCCTTATCTGGGTTCTGTTTACTCGAACACTTGAGGTTGATTTAGTATCTTACAAGAACTGAACATTGTTCTCCCGACATCATTAATCTCACCTTTCTTACCCAGCCTAAGTATGAAATTAATCAAAAAAGGAAAGGGAAATTAATAATATGTTGGTATTCGCAATTTATCAGGAGATTTCACAGCAGGTATGAAATTAACTTCTCTGAATTAAGACATACTTCAACAAATTAAAGGTATAGAGAAGGGTTATTTATTATTTAAGAAAAGCACCTTAATGCTTCCTGCTTTGATAATTGGATGATGGGTGGTGTCTGGTGATAAGACCATTCAGCATTGTGAGATTACCTTAGGACCCACCGTGAGCGTTACATCAATTTTTTTTTCATGTTTCCCTGAGATAAATTAGATAAAGCAAAATGGTTAGTGCATACTTGTTTCCTGCCAGTTGAAAAAGGTTTACCAAACACTTGTAGTTTTGATCTCTGTTTACAATAAACTAAATTTGATCTAGGTTCTGTGTTTCCTTGTTATGACATGTGATGTGATGAGTTTCAAAGGATACATTATTCTGAACACATTGTGGAAGAGAATGGAGTGTTATAATTACAACGCTATTACAGCTTTTGCGGAGGTTGATAAAGGACAGACTTTTGTTACTGGATCATTTCTGTAATTACATCAGAAATAACAAGCAGCACTCACCTTCCATTAGGGGCAGGAGAGAAGGAGCCTTACTATTTTATTTAAGTGATCACATAAGGCGCTGAATGAATCATCCTCAGCCTCATCATGAGGATTTAAAAATAGAAAGGAACAGTTGACATCATCCTATCGCATGTTTTTAAGGAACAGAAAAATGCCAGATAGTATTTTAAGGAAAGGAGCTGTCTGAAGCAATATCCTGGTCCACATGTTACTAGCCTACTGGCCGTGGTTCTTCAACTTAAGCCTGCCTCCAAATCTCCTGGGGGGCCAGTTCGGGTTGCTGGCCTGGGTCAGGGGAGTATGAGGGTCTGAGATTTTGTACCACAACTTCCCAGATGATGTTCATGCCGCTGGTTCAGGAACTGCATGGTGGGAACCATTAGGCTAAGGGATGGACCAGGTGTAACTTGGGGATGGTTCCAGAAAGAGAATTTTCAGGTTCATTCCCTAGCACCTGTTAAAATAATTTTAATGAAAATAGCAAATTTTGTTTGGGGTGGTGTGGAAGTTTTGTTACAGGGATTTGTTCTTTGTGACGTTGTAAATGAACATTAGAAACAATTGCAAACCTGGATAACTGGTTTCCCAGCACTCCTGGCCCTCTGTCATCTGCCATCTTGGTAAAATCTTAGAATAACTTTATTGACTACAAGTATTATCTCTATAACCCGAGCTAGTGATGAATTTGGAAATCACAAGATTTGAATACTTTTTCCCTCATGATTACCTGGGGATCATCATCTTAAGTGAGGGTGTTCTAGGTCCAGAGGCACTCAGTCATTGTCATTGTGACCCCTAACTTACGAAACTGCTGTCGGCAAAATGAAAATATAGCCCATTGGGCGCCCCCAGTGGCTGTGGTTCCAGGCTTCTGGTTCTAGAACTGTCCTTTTACTATGCCGCTAATTTTTTATCCTCAGAGAGCAACAGCAACCCCAGTAGTAATCGCTTACGTTTGTGCAGGGCTTGCTGCCCTTCTGAGGTGGCGGCTGTGCTCTCTGGATCTGTTGTGTTGATTCTTGAATCCCGCCATCATTTCTGACTGACGCACTGTGGTTGCCTCTGATGTAAGCACAAGCATACTGAAGCTTGGAGAGGCACTGGGTTGCCCTCGGTTTGTGAGTGTATTTGAGTCCAGGCAGTGTGAGCAGTATGGGACAGATTTAGATGTGACTCTGCATTTTGGGAAGCTTTCAGTGGAAAGCTTGATGAGAGACCTCACTGAAATGGAAAGGTGCTAGGAAGTGTGAAGTGGGATGAAACCGACCGCGTTTAAGGTGAAGATTATGTAAGTTCCGACGTCAAGGACCTCTCTAGATCTTTGTAACTGGGCAAAATTTCACTGTGTGGTGCGTTTAGCTGCTCTGCCCAACATCAGATGCAAGCTGAATGAAGCCCGTATTGTAATTATGGGGTCTTTTTCCATGTGACCATCTGATGTTCAATAAGGGAAGATTAAATGAGTTAAAGCTTATGAACGTGGCCGTGATTAGTTTCTAGTGGCTGCTACTATACCAGGTGATCTTATCATTTGAAATCTTTTCTCTAGACATGAAGATATTTTAGAAGCCCGTCATCTGTTTTCTCGCGTTAATAACGAGGGGGCAGCTTTGGTGTTCTCACCCAGTGAGCCACCTTTGCTTGGTAGGCTGTGGAAAACAAGGAGCGAGGGAAAAAGCCTGCTTTGAGTCATGTCCGTGGTGGTCGTCAGCATCAATGTTCTGAGGTTCTGTTTGGTGAGACGTGCCCATAGGGGATCAGAGGGTGAAAGCTTGACTGTCGACGAAAAGGGGTCAACCCCACAGGTTCCAGGGCCGACGGGCGTGAGGGGGCGTGGGGAGATGTGAGACCCACAGGTGTGGAATTGGCCACCACGGAAACGCTGCAGGGTGGTCCTTGAAAACGCTGGCTTTATCCCTGCCCACTTTTAGAGGTGCTTTGAAAGGGGCTTGGGGTGTAGGCAAGAAACTCAAATGCAGATTTCTAGTTGAGTTCCACCCTAGAGTTCAGAGCTGATCATTGGGTTATGTTATAGGCCACCTGCAATGTCTTTTATTCAAGATACAAAATGAAAGAGGCAAACAGGTTACTTGAAAACGGGACTCCCGTTTTCTCTAGCTCCCCTTTCATCGCCTGCCCCCTATGATTGCTGTCTATTCTTTTTTCTAGATTGAATTGCATTCCTGTGATCTCTGTGTACAAATGCTTTCACAGTTTTGGTGTTTAATTAAGAACGGGGAGGAAAATCAAAACATAAGCCCAAGAAGTTGAGGGAACATGTTAATCCCCAGAAAAGATACTTTGGGATGAGGTCTTGATGAAAGTTGCAGTAATGCTGTTTTGAAAACTAGGAAAGAGAAAGGACTTTCTTTGACATTTTCTTTGTCTATAGGTATAGCTCGAAATGGCTATAAACTTTCATTAATATTCTTTTCTCTGAAGGAAATGATATTAAGATTAGTTGGATAGTAAAGTTTTGCTGAAGATAGAAGTGGATGGCCTTTGGTTCCTCGCAGACCATGAGTTTTGCTGATGTATACAGCCAAGGGTGATATACTAGTTTTCCTATGACTCAGGGAGTAGCTTGTCTGACTCTTAAGGTAAAATCAAGATTGAGTTCTTAATTATTGTATTATTAAAGAAAAACAAGTCCAGGTTTGAAAGCATCGGAGGAGGTAAAGAATAATGAACTTTCTTTTCTGGCACATCATGAACATTTTTTGAATCCTACAATTGATACTACTAATGTGATTCATGCCACCTACTGCCCCTGTACTTGATCCAAGTGCTCATAAGGAAAATTGCCAGATAAAGTACCAAATGAGATGTTTATGAAAACATGCAGAAGGGGATAAAAGCACTGAAAGTATAAGTTGATACTACTTGGGACTGAGGCATTTTATTAGCCTATACCACTACAGGTGAATGAGGTGTTTTTGATGTTGACTAAGATGCTTAGGATTGTTTTTACAAAATATATCTTTTATATTTATTTTTCATAGGTTTTTAAAGTATATTTTATTGATTATGCTATTATAGTTCCATTATTTTTTTCCCCTTTATCTCCCTCTGCCCAGTACCCTCCTTCCCTCCAGCATTGCCCCCCACCCCCTCACCCCGGCCCTTAGTTCATGTTCATGGGTGGTACATATAAGTTCTTTGGCTTTTCCATTTCCTATACTGTTCTTAACCTCCCCCTGTCATCTTCTACCTACCATTTATGCTTCTTATTCCGTGTACCTTTTCCCCCTCTCTCCCCACTTACTCCCCTGATGATAACCTTCCGTGTGATCTCCATTTCTGTGATTCTGTTCGTGTTCTAGTTGTTTGCTTAGGTTTTTTTTTTTTTTTTTCAGTTCAGTTGTTGATAATTATGAGTTTGTTGTTATTTTACTGTTCATAGTTTTGATCTTCTTCTTTTTCTTAGATAAGTCCCTTTAACATTTCATATAATAAGGGTTTGGTGATGATGAACTCCTTGAACTTGACCTTATCTGGGAAGCACTTGATCTGCCCTTCCATTCTAAATGATAGCTTTGCTGGATAGAGTAATCTAGGTTGTAGGTCCTTGCCTTTCATGACTTTGAGTACTTCATTCCAGCCCCTTCTTGCCTGCAAGGTTTCTTTTGAGAAATCAGCTAACAGTCTTATGGGAACTCCTTTGTAGGTAAATATCTCTTTTTCTCTTGCTGCCTTTAAGATTCTCTCCTTATCTTTAGTCTGGGGTAATTATGATGTGTCGTGGTGTGTTTCTCCTTGGATCCAACTTCTTTGGGACCCTCTGAGCTTCCTGGACTTGCATGTCTATTTCCTTCGCCAGATTGGGGAAGTTCTCCTTCATTATGTTTTCAAATAAGTTTTCAATTTCTTGCTCTTCCTCTTCTCCTTCTGGCACCCCTATGATTCGGATGTTGGAATATTTAAATTTGTCCCAGAGGTTCCTAAGCCTCTCCTCATTCCTTTGAATTCTTGTTTTCTTCGTTCTGTTCCAGTTGAATGGTTATTTCTTCCTTTTGTTCGAAATCATTGATTTGAGTCCTGGTTTCCTTCCCTTCACTGTAGGTTCCCTGTATATTTTTCTTTATTTCACCTTGCATAGCCTTCACTTCTTTCTTTATTTTGTTACCATGTGCAGTCATTTCTGTGAGCATCCTGATGACCATTGTTTTTAACTCTGCATCAGATAGGTTGTCTCTCCTTGTCACTTAGTTCTTTTTCTGGAGTTTTGATCTGATCTTTCATTTGGACCATATTTCTTTGTCTCTGTTCTCCTGTTACATAGTAAGGGGTGAAGCCTTAGGTATTTGCCAAGGTGGGGCAACCCTCTTTACTGAGTTGTGGCATTGTATGTGGGGGAGGGGTCAGAGAGGGAACAGTGCCACTTGCTCAGCTCTCCGCAGGCTTTCAATCACTTCCTCCGCTACACACAAGTGAGTTGTGCCCTTCTGGTTGGTGCTGATTCCCGGGTGGGTGGGCTTGTGTATGTTCTAAGACCCTGTGGTCCCCTCCAATGGGCCCTCCTGTGAGACTGGTAGTTTTTCTCACCACCACAACCTCCACAGGTTTTTACAGGCAGAGGTTTTAAAGCTTTCTTTCCCAGCAGTGGAACCATGGGATGCTCGGTCCATCTTGCTCCCCAGTTGGTGCTCCCAGTTTACCCACATGTGGATGTGGGACTGCCTGGTCTCCCAGCTGCTGCCTCACCTGCCTGGTCCACCAGCCACTGCCTTGCCAAGTGTCCTCTCCACCCCAGCTGTCCATCTCTGCCCCTTCTACCAGGATGGATGAATGTTTCTTCTTTAACTCCTTGGTTGTTGGACTTCCATACAGTTTGATTTTCTGGTAGTTGTGGTTGTTTTTAAATTGGTGGTTATTCCTTCTTTTGGTTGTGTGAGGAAGCAGAATGTATCTACCTATGCCTCAGTCTTGACCAGAAGCCTTCATAGGGTTTTTTTTTTGTTTGTTTGTTTTTAATTACATTTAACTTCAAATATTATTTTATATTAGTTCCAGGCGTACAGCATAGTAGTTAGGCAGTTGCATGCTTTACAGAGTGTTTCCCCTGATGTTTCCAGTATCCAACAGACACCATTCACAATTATTAGAATATTATTGACCATAATTCCTACGCTATATTTTATATCCCCGTGACTGTTTTGTAACTTCCAGTCTGTACTACTCCATCCCTTCACCTTTTTGACCCCACTTCCCAACCCCTCCCTTCTGGCAACCATCGTTCCGTTCTCTGTATCCATGAGTCTGTTTTTGTTTTCTCAAAGTATATCTTGATAATTGGACTTCTTGAAGTTAGCAACTTTTTCTGTGTCATAGTAATCTAGTTGCAGAAATCAGTCTTTTACCCCAAAACTATCTTAAACAGGAGCTGGTATAAAAAGGCAGCCATGTTGGTCGCTGGCGTTGACTCAGTCCCTTCCAGCTTGCCACCCTCCTTTGTAAGCATTTGCTGAGGGCAGCCTGTTTTATGGAGGCGGTGGATTTGGAGTGACTGAGGGCTGAGTCTGCTTTCCCAAGTGGCCCCAGTTTGCCACCTTCTGGTGTTGCTCAGAGATTGTTGACACAGACAAAAATGTTAATGCCGCGAAGGGTTGTTATATGCTACAGACCATATAAGGAGGGAATTGGCTGGGCTGGATTAAAAATAACAAAACTCTCTCAGACATTTTCCAGTAGAAAATGGTACATGTTCTTCCATGAGGTTCATAAATAGAAGGTAGACCAGTTGGTTAGTCTTAGAAGACCTGTGGGCAGTCAGCATGCAGATGGGCCTGTGCAGCAAGGTCTTTATTTTTCTCCCCCCTCCTCTCCCTCTCTCTCCTTGCTTCCCTCCCTACCGAGCTCTTTCAGTTTTATCATTCTCTGCTGTCAGATTTCACAATATCAGGAACACACTGTATGTATCTGTTAAAGGACATGTTTTCCTTCTTTTATAAAGGTGTTTTTAGAGGGAATATATTAGCTGTATAGAAGCACATAGTAGATACATTTCTAAAATGGCTTTCCATTGTTTTGGGGGGCTTTATTCTTCAAGGTAAAGTGGCTGTAAGTAATCTGTTAATATTTGAATGAACAGGCGTGTAATTCAGTTGGCTTTATCTCACATTGCAAACTCCTTAGTTTTTTGTAATAGAGCTATTCGTTGTTAAAATTGTGTGGATAAATATACTTGGGACTGTGTATATATATATTAGTGCAGTTGAGTCCGGAAAGCTGTAGGATTGGTAAAAGCTTTGGTTTACTGCCTCCTGAGACTCAGAACAAAGAGCGCTTCTGTGCAGATGCTCCGTCTTTGCCAGATGCAGCCTTACTCCTGCGGAACTAATAATGGATGGATCTGGATCCTAGCGAGTGAGGTAACACAAGTGTTTAGACAAATACCTCTAGATGTTGAAGTGATTCGGCCCCCCACCTAGCTATTTTTAGGCATCTTTTTTGGGAGGGAGACTATCTTAAAAGTCACTTGGGTTCCAAAGTGGAAGAAGCAAGGTTCATAGAAGCTTTTAGACAGCCTGTTTGCAATGAATCGAGTCCTTAAAGAGGAGAAACTTAAAAATTTCTTTGTCCTTGTGATTTCAGGAGTGACCATTGTTCTCAAGTGGACATCGAAGGAGGATCAATCAGGTCACGTAAGTACTGTAGTAAGCAGATATTTACCCCACTAAGCATGGATCCAGGATATTTGACCTCGAAAGGGAGAGGACCAAGTAGTTGACTCAGATGTTAACGTTTAGAACCGTAAAATACAGACGCTAGAGTCTAGCAGTGCAACCCAGTCCCACGGGGACATCTCTGGCTTCTGGTTAAAGCCTGGTTGACTTGATCTTTTGGGATAATTGGGCAAGGATATTTCATCTGTCTAGAATCAGTAAAGTGACCGGAGCAGAAGGCCATTTGTCACTTTCTGCAGCCATCAGCAACACACATTTATTGATCTTGTTTACGGCGAGTTACTCTGACATGGAAGGGCTGGCCCCGTCCGGGCAGCCCAACCCAGACCACAGAAGGTCACGGATGTAGACGTAAGGAAAGGCAGCGGACTGGGGGAGCAACTCCTGAAGATTGCACAATCACTGAGCTGTGTCTCTATCAAGGAACCTGCTCAAGGACTACATTTTCCTCAAGTCTCCTCAGTCACGAACATACTTTTTGGAGGAAGCAATTTGCTAAATACTTCCTTATTTACCCGTCTGAATAGTCAGCAGCACTTGGAACCACTGTTCAGGGTACCCTTCCGAGTTACCTCGGTAAATGAGACGTTCAACTGGGGAGCAGAATATTTGGATATCACAGGCTGATAGGATTTGGGTGTCAAGGTTATGGGGCCAACAGAATGAAACATTAAATATTCCTAATTCTTATTTCTTTTATGTGTGTGGGTCTTTGAACAAACTTTGTCTCTAACATCACAGGATTAAAAACTCCCAGCAACTCACAAGCAGACGAATGTCTGATGTGAATGAAAGCCTTGATGTTAGAGCTAGAAAATTATGTGACCATGTGACTTTTATCAGAGGCTGCTCTCTAGCTGTCACCTTGAGAGTTTGTCCTGCTGGAAGAAACCAGAAAAACAGGAAGTGTCTTCTTCAAAACCTCAAAGGGATTTCAAATCTCTGAAGATGAGGGATTTTTGTCTGAGATGCAACAAGCATATTTGATCTGTCCCCCCCCCACCCCACTTCCTCACGTGCTCACACCACATACATCACTCAGTGGAAGCGGAACTTTACTTCAGAGACTGACCCACTAAACAATCTATCTTCAAGGGGCTGTTCTGAAATTAGTTTATTGGTGGCAGATAGGGACATTTGTTCACTCTCTCCAGGAGTTGTCAGGCGTAGCAGCTGGAGGTCACAGGGTAACATCCTGCTGACTCGGAGCTGGGTCTCTGGTTCCTGATACCTAGTTTCTCTGGCTGATGCTGTGGGAAGGATGAGCATCTTCCTGCCTTTCCCTGTGCTGTGGGTTGTTTTATGGTAGTCCCTGCACCTCCCTCCTGCTCTCAGCTCTGCACTATGTGTGGCTGACAGGCTTCATGGAGTAGACAGACATGTTGGTGTCATGTGACACTCTTGGGCTCTGTCTGCCTGCCACCAAGGATGTTGTCACCTTCCCCCCTCAGCATGCCATACCTAGCTGCCTTTGGAGAGGCCTCTTGGCTCCATTAGGAATAACTACCAAAAGAACAGCTGTCTTTCAGCCTCCTCCAGACTGATTGAATTGGGTTGTTGTTACCCTGTTGTTGGAAGAGTTCCCAACGTAGCACACTTGGCTGTCCTTGACATTTATAACTTGAAAGGCACATCACAGATGACTTTGCATTTCCTACAGTCCTTTAAGTAGCCTTCAGAACATAAAGCGCATGGCTTCTACATACTTTGGCCACTTCCAGGAAAGTAGAAAGAGTTGGGTCTTCCGGGAGGTAGAGAAGCAGCTCCCTATTCTCCCACGTTGTAAAGTCATGTCTTCTGACGTAGGGAGGAAGGAGGTGTCCTGGCTTTGTGCTTACGTGTGTGTGGAGCCGTGTGAGTCAGTTTATGTCAGGAGATGACTGGTTTCTAAGGGCAAGTGACTCTGTAACTGACTGCTAGAGAGCCTGTGGTAATTGATGTAAGAAAATCGAGGTCAGAAAGTGTTTCTCACATGGGTTGGTAGATCCTGTACTTAGTATTTTATGCCTTAATTTCAGAAAGAACCAGTTTCTCAGCTTCACGTCTTGACGCGTGGCTGGAAGAGAAAGATGCAGTGTTTGTGGTAAAAAGTAAAATTAAAACCAGAGTTACCCCAATAGATCATGTGAACAAATACTACCAAAGAAAGTGGAGAAAGGGCAGAGTGAAATTGGAACATATTTTACTGACTGTGGTTCTGTCTAGACTGTAAATTTTCCAAGGGCTAGGACTGGCCCTGCTGCCCCTGATACCACCAGTGGCCAGTGCAGAACCTGGCACGTGGCAACATGATGAGCTGAACAAGTGAGCGTGAAGAAGAAAAGGTGTGGAAAAGTCGATGTCATTTTACAGTCACGTGTCACTTAGTGATGGGGATGCATTCCATGAAGTGCACTGTTGGGCGATTTGTCATTGTATGAACATCATAGAATGTACTGCACAAGCCTGGGTGGTCTTGCCTGTTGCTCCTAGGCTGCAAGCTCGTACGGCACATCGTTGTACAGAACAGTAAGAGACGAAATCAAGCACAAAAGGAAATGATGCAATCGGGAGATGTGATAAACACAGCACGCTGCTGGTGTGACGTGACCCACTGTTTTACAAGTAGGAAGGGTGCGCTCTAAATTAACGATACAAAGTATGGTAAATACATAAACCCGCCGCTTATCGCTGAGCATTATGTGCTGTGCGTGCCTGTGTGTGTGGTGCTTTCACGCACTGACAGTGCAGTTGGTCTGTTTACATCAGCATCACCATGAACCTGTAATACATTGAGCTGTGACGTTTTAAACTTTTTTTTTAATCCGAGGATTATGTTCACTGATTTTAGAGAGAGAAAGGGGGGTTGGGAATAAAGAGGGGGGAGAGAGAGAGAGAGGACAGACAGACAGACAGACAGACGGCGGGGGAGAGAAATATCAATGTGAAAGAGAAACACTGATTGGCCACCTCTGCACATGCCCCACCAGGGATCAAACCCACAACCCAGGTATGCGTCCTGACTGGGGCGTGAGCTTGCAACCTTTTGATGCATGGGACGGTGCCCTGACCAACTAAGCCACCTGGCCAGGGCACATGACTGTATTTTTATCCTGGGAGTGCTGACATGGAAATACATTAATCAACAAATCCAGATTATGGGATTTAAAGTTAATTATGTTTTCCCATTGATGTCAAAGATGAGTAATCTTGGAAGAAGCATGACAGAATTGGGGATTTAGACAACAGGCCTTAGAAGCGATTAAAAGGAAACACTTTCCCTGCCTGTCCTCAGATTTCTGCCTGTGGGGCTCAGGACATCAGCCACGTCCTAGGAAACGTGAGCGTCCGACCTGGTCTATGTGCTGTGCAGCTAGGCCCAGGACAGTGTTTGCCAGGCAGGCGCGGGCAGGGGCAAGCTCTGGAGCCAGCTTGAGAGTGGCCACAGGCTTTGGGAAGATTGTCACCTGAGGGATGTCTGTCACCTTCCTGGCCCTTTGCCTGTGGTGCACGTTGGTACTGCATCTGAGTCCTCTTTCTCAGAGCTTGGGAGGTGCCCCGGAGTCCATCAGACTGTGCTCCACGGCCCACTATTGATAGAGGAGCCTGGTGGAGTCAGTCCCTCCTCCCTCCTGGCCCAGGGAAAGGTGAAAGGTAGAGCCGCAGGGGCAGAGGTCAGGGCTATGGAGAGCCATTTGCCTTGTCACCAGGCCAGATGTGGAGCAGCAGAGCAGCTGTCTTCGGGCGTGCCCAGTTTGGACGGGATCTAATCAGAGTTCCCGATTCGTGGCAAGAGGTTTTCAAACAACATCTTGCATCTGTTCTCTGGCTTTACCTGAAAACAATATTCAAGAATTTTAAAATATTTCAAATAACCAGACAGGTGACCTCCAGACAAACGCAGAGACTTACTAGAACACTCATGCACTTAAGTCCCTAGATTCCCTGCCTTTCTGATCTCACTAATCTCACACCTTATTAACTGTAAGAGATGCTTATGTGGGCTTCTGTGAAAGTTACCGTCCTTCCGTCCCCATTAATTCTAAAAAGTGAGGTCTATCCGGAACCCCAACCTACATGAAGCGGCAGCATGCCCATGCTCTGAGGAGGGCTGGTGCCGCGTGGGTCCGCCCTTACCTCCGGTTTTCTGTGTTCATCCTGTTAGGTCATGGCCCTCCTCGCCATCTGTGTTTCTCCCCATTCAGTTTCAGGGAGGTGTGTGCGAGTTCCAGTCCTCTTTTCCAGCTAGTTCAGGACTCGCTTGTGAAGGGCAGGTCAGTCAGTCCTGCTCGGCAGGGCTAACGCCATCTCCACATCTTACTCTCTTCCCATGACACTTCGTCATACTCACTGCCACAAACAGGCACTCGCTTTCTGAGTGGCCGCTCATTTCTCCCCAAGCCGGTGTGGGGTTTCCCCATGTGTGCCCATCTCCCTGCAGGAGGGGGCGAAGGCCTTTCCACATCACCTTTCAGGTTTGGGGCATCTGTCGGGCAGGCCGAGGCTTCCCCTCAGGTTAATTAACGTAGGGAAGACCCATTGACAGGTTTCTGGTCTTCACCGCGGCTGTGTTCTGGGACCGGAGCCCATGTTATTTCAGCTGTGTTGATGGGTGAGTGATGATTCCCTTCACTCTCTGTTTTGGTCTGACCCTCGAGCTGGCCTGCAGGAGCCAGGGTCCGCAGCTCACACATCCAAGGGGCCCGCAGAGTGCTTATCACCACCCATTTAGTGTGAAACGCCACCGTGGAAGGAAGGGTGGAGGGAGTGTCAGCCAGGGCGACTGAGGGGAGCCCGGGGAGGGTGAGGCAGGAGGGAAAGGGGTGCAGGAGCCTTGGGAATTTAGCTGAAGGGTTTGGGGACTTGGGGTACTTGCAGAAACGGAACAGTTTTGAAAAATTCTAAGCCATTGTGGTCTGGTACAATAAAAACCAATCACTAGAAAAATGAAATAAAAGAACAATAAAGTTCAAAATAACAAGTTTTTAACTTTATTATTAGATTCACAAACATGAAATTACCCTATCAAATTGTTATGAAATTCCCAGAACACTTCCCCTCGAGTTTGGCACTTCTTTCTTCACAGAACAGAAACCCTTTGTGGACCGCCCCCCCTCGGCGGCGCCCTCCCCTCTCAGAGTGGCACGGACCCAGAAGGTGTGAGTTGCAGCTCTGCTTCTGCCCTGTTCGCTGGGAGGCCCATCCTGACCTTTCTTCATGTGGGTTTGATGCTGCGAAGTGCTGGGTGCTCAGTGTGGTTCTGCTCTCCCTGACAGGAAATGTCGGACCAGGACAGCAGGTGCTTATTACTGAGTCCCTGGCCCCACCGGATCTCCTTCTAGGGATCCTTCTGGAAGGAGCGTGCCGGAGATGATTTTATATATCCCCTGGCCACCTTGACCAGGTGTCTGACCAGTTCATTTGAGAGATGTATATCCTGTGTCGGTGACCTATAACAGATGGGCCTCCGCATGTGTCTGTGTCTGTCTGTCTGTCTACCTATAGTTATTTTTCTTGTCCACAGTTTTAGACTGGTGAGGGGTGGGGGAATGGCCCCTTTAAAGAAGTCACTTAGAGACCAAGACTGAATGGGCCTGACGTTTTGAACACAGGCCCTGTGGGATTGCCCCGCACTACTGTTCCTCCCGCCTCGCTGGGAGTGGGGAGCAGGTGGAGCAGCAGCATGGGAGGGTTTTTTGGCCAGGCCTGGAAGTGGTTAGTGTCACTTCCCATTCATATCTCCTCGCCTAGAACTCAGTCACCTGGCCACGCCTCCCTGGGAAACAAAGTCTAGCTGTGTGTCCAGGGAGAAGAGAACGTGGACATGGCGAGCGGCGAGCATTCACTGTAGCCCCCTTCTCCCACTTCTCTGACTCACTCACCAGAATCTCGTTCACTGTCGCATTCTTTTGTCCAAATGAAGTCATGTATTCCTCTTTTATGCCTCCCCCGGTTATGGTCAGGCATTTCATATTTATGCACTGGGCTAAGAAGCAATGGAAGGAAAAGAATGGAAGTTGCCTCAGAATTAATGGACAGTGATTATGCAGGGTGCTCTCAGCAGCCAGGAGTGGCCAGTGCCGACCATGAGAGTAAACTGGATGTGTGCCCTAGGTCGCATTTGGATTTTTTTTAATCAAGGTATTTACAAGTTGTGCGTAATGCTAGTTTTCAAAAAGGAAATGACACTTAGATGGAGGGAACCCCTGGTTCAGAGGAAGTCAGTAGCCCATAGCAAAGTCATATAACTTGATAAAAAGCTGAAGTGGCTCTGATATCTCTAAGTATACTTTACCTGCAGCAATGAATTTAAAAAAAAAAAAAAGACACCTTTATTGGTTCTCAATGCAGAGACATCTGAGAGTCAGAAAGTGAGAGGTGAGATCTGTGGGAGTGTCGGGGGGGGGGTTGTGGTGGGGTTCTTGGCAGAATTGCAGGGCGTAGCATTCTTCTGGAGCCCGTGTTTAGCAGGATGTCCGTCTAAAGAACTGGACTAGGCCTTTTTGGACTGAGAATCTCCTACTAAAAACCAGCTATGTAGGTCATGGAAGAGGTAAGATGCCGAAAGTATGTGGTAACCCAGAGATTCACAGCCAGAGGAAGATATTGCCACCCCAGGGCTGCAGGAGAGATGGGAGTTAGGGGCATTATCAGAAATGGAAGTGGGGTCCCCTGGAAGGAGCTGCACCCTGCGCAGATGGAAGGAGGGTGAGAGCCCCTGGCCTCTTGTGTGCCTGCCCTTCCAGCTTCTGCTGGTGCCTCCCACAGGCCAGCCTGTGGGGAAACCAGTCGGCAAGGGTGTTTGGGACATGTCCTTTCCTTGGATGCCTTGCAGAAAGGACAAGGTGTGCAGAGAATGGATTTGAGAGCAAAGAGGTAGGTGACTGTCATGGGGAATGTAACCTGTTGGTGAAAAGCAAGGAAGAGAAACAGATTGAGTGAGAGATTGCTCTAGGAAGGAAATTTGAGTTTTGAGTTTTGATGTCTTTCTTCAAACCATATATATTGTGTCTGTGGTTCTCTATGACCACCTGTGCTCTTTTTTCTATCATTTTGTCATGCTTTTTACACCCTGTGAATTGTTTTTATTGACAGATAGCGTGGGGCAAAAGTCGGTTTGCCGTTGTGGGTATGCAGAACAGAGTATATTCTGGTATTCTTGTTTATTAATTATTGAGTTATTATCGTCCACGTGAACGACTGCACACCTACTTGTGCCCCGCCCTGTATTTGACTCCCCAGTAATAACTAACGTTTGTTGAGCGCTCACTGTGTGCTGTGAAGGTCGTGCATTACCTGGACAGCCTACCTTGTTTTAGTGTGCTTCGTCGATCCTGTGCTTTAATCAGCATCAAAGCAAGACCCTCCACCAGCCAAAAGATCAAAACTCGCTGAAGGCTTACAGGATAGTTAGCAATTTTTAGCACTGAAAGCATTTTTAAATTAATGTACATACATTGCTTTGTCAGGCATGATGCCCTTGCACACTTAACAGAATACAGTAGAGTGTGAACCTAACGTTCACATACACTAGGAAACCAGAAAGTTCGTGCGACCCACTTTGATACTTGCTTCATGGCGGTGCTGATCGGAACCAAACCTGCAGTGTCTCCAGGGTGTGCCTGTTAATTCATGACGTCATCACGGCTACTCCGTGGGGCAGGTAGAGTCCGTTCTCATTATTTGTGGATTCTGTATTTACAGACTTGCGCGCTTGTGTTAAAATTCACTTGTAGCACTAAAGTCAGTAGTTACAGTG
The DNA here is from genome assembly GCA_007922815.1 of Macrotus californicus. Classification (NCBI taxonomy): domain Eukaryota; kingdom Metazoa; phylum Chordata; class Mammalia; order Chiroptera; family Phyllostomidae; genus Macrotus; species Macrotus californicus. Next base: position 71,262 of record VMDR010002309.1, read on the forward strand.
CTTTTGTGACCTTCCACGAATTGGAGGAAAACCCGAGTTGCCTGATGGGCACGTTCCCAACTGAGGTGGAGCTGTCGGTCCTTTGCCTTCTGGTTTCAGGTCCTATACTGTGTGTGTGATGTATGTCCTCTTTGTGGTCTAATCAGTGCCATTTTGGAGGTATTTGTGAGCTTTTTCAAAAAAAAAGTTATTTTGCTGTTTATGATGGCTACTAAGCATCACGCTAAAGTGCTGTCTAGTGTTCCTAAGTGCGGGAAGGCTGTGATGTGCTGTAGGTAGAAAGCACACATTAGATGACTTACTCAAGCCTGAGTTACAGCGTTGCAGCTGTGAGCTCAATGTTAATGAACCAACAGTACATATTAAAGAAGGTATCAACACAGAAACACATAGGACATGCTTATATGTTGATCAGCTGACAGAAATGTTGTGACCAGCAGCTCACAAGGACCTACCCCTGTACTTCAGTGGTTCAGTGTTTGCTAATTCAGTGTCGGTGGTGACTCTCTAGGATAAAGCCGCTGTGAATAAAAAAAGTTGACTGTGCTACTATTATTCCCGATTTATAGAGACAGAGGCCTGTAGAGTCAAGCATGTTGCCCAAGGTCACCCAGCAGGATCAGAACCCAGGCAGTCTGGTTGCCCACCCTTCTCTCTTTATCTCCATGCTTTACTGCCTTTCCTATCTGCTTCCTCCTGTTTTACACCCTTCTGAATCTGCTGCGGATGCTGCTGGAGTCAACCCCAGTGCTGCTTTCAGTGATAAAACTCCTGTTGGTAAAGCCAGCAGTTCTCTGCTTGAGAATTGTGATGTGTATAATCCTGCAGTAAAGGTAACCGTATTTGACATTTGTACAAAAGCCTCCATGTGTTTTGAATGCCTAAGTTCTCACAGCAGCATTACCCTGCATTTCACAAATAAAAACTGGCACCTTGGGAGGTTGTGATTTGGTCAGGGCCCCGGGATGAGAAAGTGGTAGAGCAGAGACTCACACCTGGGTTTCCTGACTTTGACTCCACGGCTCTTCTGCGGTATCAAGGCTGCCGCTGGGGGAGTCTCTGGGGGCTGTGTGCCTTGTGGCTGCCGCTTCCATCCCCCGTCGACCTAGAGAAACCATGGAGAGTTAGAATTGTGTGTAGGGAATATTTTTTTTTAAATAGACTATTTATTTCCAGGTTCATAGAAAATCTCCCATGGGCTTGAATGAGTTTTTGGGAAAGATGTTAATTTTTTTTTCTGTTCATTAGGGGAATATTTGAAAATAAGTGAGAAAGTAAAGGGAAAGTAATTGGAGGGCTGCTGGAACTTTGTCATCGGTCTACTTTCTCACTTAAACGTTGTTCCTGCCTGCTTTTAGTTTGTTTGTTATTCAGTTTGTGTTTGAATAAGAAGTAGATGCAGGTATTAAGAATTACAAATGTACTGTATAAATAAAACAAAGACATCCTTGCAAGGTGATCACTGTTCCTGATTTCTGGTACATAGCAAATCTTGAAAATCCTCAAATAACATCCTTCATTCAACGTTGTTTTGCTGTAATGGTGATGAGATGCTGTAGAAACTTAACTCTCGGTTTTATCAATGAGCTTATGCTAAAAATTAGTTTCGTCATTTTGCTTAGACTTTCAGAACCTGTGGGCACAGGAGGACTTACCTCACTCTTCCACGGGTGTTCTCACCTCTACCCCAGTGATTTGCAGCAGGTACTGAATTTGCTTCCTGGGGGACATGTGTCACATCTTGGGTGGAAGATGGGGGTAGAGCATATGGTGGGTAGAGCCAGGAATGCTACTAAACACCCTACAATGCACAGGACAGCCCCACGACAAAGGATTATTTGGCCCAAATAGGCAGGCAGGAGTGCTGAAAATGAAAAACCCTGCTCTTCCCTCAATAGTGACTGAAGAGTTGTCTTCATGTGTGAAACACAAAAGCTCTTGTCTGAACTTTGGCGTCGATTTTGTGTTTTTGGAAGGCTTTTGTTTGCCTGGTTCTAACGTAGCTGCCTGCATGGGTGGGGTTGGGAGTGGTCCTCTCCAGGTACCCACCGAGGTGGTACTTAATCTGTACAGACGAAAAACAGTAAAACCGACTTCAGCGGGTCTGCCTTTTTGTTATCACAGTGTGTGGGCAATTCCAGATTCTTAAGTGAGCACACTTTTTAAACTTACCCTTTAATAAACGTTATTTTCTACATGGAAATGTATTTGGAGAACTCCCTGTCACGCCGTTGGCCCTGACACATGGGTGCCGAGCTGTACATGTCTCTTTGACAGTAAGTTCCCGGCAGCTCACAATTGGAGCTTGCTTTAGGTGCAGTCGATGCTTCTAACCCTTGGTACATGGTACAGGGAATATAGCACAGCATATTTCTGTGTTTAAATAGAGCTTTTCAATAAACAATGGAAGTGCAGTTTAAGACGAAGAAATGGAACTGGAGTTTCTTAAATTCTGTTACTCTGAGTGGCCTCTTGGAGTTTCTGTGTGATTAAAATTTAAAACAGCGCAAAAGCGGAACGCTTAGGTGTGATGTTGTGTGACGAGTGTACGCTTCAGTTCATAGAGGAAATGTTTTACTGAATTTTAGAAGTAGCTTTAAATTGACATTCTTTCTAAATGACTGTTTTAGCTAATCAGGAATATAGTGCTAATTGATTATTGCATGGTTGTTGGCTGGAAATCATTCTGTCATTTGGAGGAGGGAATGTTAAACAGAGATCAGCCCTGTGTGTGCCCATGCTAGGCATGTCACTGTTAGGATGCTTGAGATCTTTAAGGAAAATGAATGGAAGGATGAAAGCAGCCCCAGCAGAAGCAGTTCATCACTTCTGTCGATCTGTTTTCTGTCCCTTGTGAAACCTGTGCTCTTTCAAACGCTACATAGGATCGAAGTTTTGACCTGTTAATGTCCTTGTGAGAGTAGCCGAAATGCCTTCCACCTTGATGTTTTAAAACATTTTTGTTGAATTATACATAAAGAACAGTGCGTACATTGTTAGTATACAGCACGATGAGTTGCCGCAGCCAGACACACCTGCGTGGATGTACCCAGACCAAGAAACCAAGCTGAATAGCACCCAGAGGCTCCTTTGTACAGAGCTCCATTCACTCCCGTCCCCAGCGTAAGCATCGACTGTTCCAATAGCACAGATCGGTTTTGCCTGTTTTTGGATGTTACGTAAATGGAGTTAATTATACAGTCCATAAAGAGAAGACTCATTTTTAACCCATCTCTGGGTTTTGAGTCTGGCTGGACACACTTGAAATGTTCTAAAATGCGGCCGTTAAATAGAACATGCTGCGATTTTAGCAGCAGATGGACAGAAATTCCCACTCTGCTTCACGTGTGGCCTCACTCATAGAAGCACTGGCCATCAAGTAGTAACATATAAAACGCGTGCTTCTGTAATGAAGACCACAGCCAAGTTACGGTGTTGCTTGTCGGGCCATTGAATTTTATCTGGAAGGCAGATAATTGTGCAGAAATTAAATTGGAATTTGTGTATGTGTTGAAGCAATCAAGTTCATTTGCAGCTAGAGTAGCTTGTAGGCTTCAAGTGTAGTCAGCGAGCTGGACACACCATGTAGAAGCTTGTAAGTGCTTGTGGGTTGGAAACCATAAGGTTGCAGCGCAGTCCTATTGCATCAGTGTGTTGTGTTCAGAATACTATTTTCTGAGTAGTCAGCATGCCTTGTCTATAGGGATGGAACGGATGGGAGGCTTCGTAGTTGAAGTTTGGACCGTGGGGGTCTGAAATTGCCCTGCACGTTATGGGGAAATTTAGTACTCAGTGTGAAGACTTTTGGGTAACGTTGAGTTAACGTAAAACTGTTACCTAGAAAACAGCCCCCTCTGCAGCCACCATCCATGGTGGGTAAGTGTTCTCACTCCTTCCTGGGTCTGTCAGGGGCTGGCTTACTCACGGCAAGCTGTGCTCCCCAAGTTGGGGAGTCGGTGTGGCTCCTGCTGAGGTGTTATGTGGCAGCAGGCCACATGGGACGTGAAAAGCATTTGCCACCAAACTTCTGTTGGTTCCAGCAGAGATGAAAAGGGACAGTGCTAGCAGAATTGTTCAGGCAGGGATGTTTGTCTCTGGGAAGCTCACTTAATTTTTCGGTTGTGAAAAACATTCTCTTTCTTCCCTGCAGTGGTTTCTAGCTATCTTCTCTAATTAAAACAGGGAAGAATTTTATATGCTTTCTTCTTTGAAACATATTTGTGTCCACTTGCTTAATCTGCCTACGTTTTGCATTTTTGAGCCTTTGATGTAGGAGAGGCAATGCTTGCAAATAAAGTTGTTTAGGAACTTATATCTGAGATGGGAATTGGATCATGACACTCCTGGGCTTCAGTCTGTCCAAAGTCACTCTTCAGCTACAGGTAGCTGTAAGTCCTGCTGTGGCGTTGAAGGTCCCTGTCACCTTGTCTTGCCACCCAGGACTTGCCATGGCACCTCCTGTATGGTCCGGGCAGGCAGGGGAACTGTGCCCTTGGGTGGGGTTGTTTGCTGGTGCCTCTCTCCATTCATAGGCTCGCTCCCTGCTGGGGAGGTCTTCCTCCATCACCCTCTTTTTATCTTTCAAGGCTCCTTGCAGGGTTGTCTTCCTCGACCCTCCTAGATGGGATGAGAAGAGTTTCTTCTGTGTTCTTGTGATTCCTGTGTCTATAATGTACTCTGGCATTTGTACACTGGCCTGGTGTGTGCCCAGCATCCAGAGTAGTGTCCTTCACATACAGGCGCTTACATACCTATTGAACCAATGGGTGGATTTCATTTTTATATTATATTGTAATTCATGGACATGTCTGTCTCCCTACTACAGTTTGAAGGTAGGGGTCACGCCTCATCATCGTCCCATGCTCAGTGCCTGACAGAGGTTCCCAAAAATGCTTGAATGGAAGGCGAGCATTTTACGCCTAGAGGCGAGGAGGGTTTTCCTTGAACCCCAGTCATTTGTATTAAGCCTTGAGTGTATGGGCAGAACCTCATCCTGTGGCTTTGTGCCAGGTGCAAGGGAATCCCAGAATGCTGTGCGGTAAGATCCGTGCCCTGTTACTCCCCCATCCTCACCCCCTTGTTTTTGAAGTAGGAATGTCTCTTGTATGGGCAAGTGTTGATGAAGGCATTCATCTCTGAGAGAAAATTCCTGACAGTGATGTTGATTACCCTGTTGATTGCTGATGCAGGAAAACATCACTTTAAAAAAAAGTGGGTTATGTAAAGGCAATATTAATTATCATCCTGTAAGGGAGATAACTGTCATTTTTACATGATCACTACCGCCCAGCAAAGGTTCCTAGAATCAGATCATAGTGGGTCTTTATTTCGTCCCCAGAAAAAGAGAGTCAGTGATGGGATAGAGTTTTTCCAAATTTAAGTCTTTCTTTCCTTAACCTGCTCTTTGGCAATCACTTATTTGCCTGTGAGTGCCCAGCAGGTCATGAAATGAGTAACCAAGGAAAAACTGCATTTAGTAGGAGAACAGAGAGATGTGCCTTTTTACTGTTTCCTGCATTTTCTGTGGTGCCAAGGCCTCTGGCCTGAACTCACGCCCTGTCCTTCCAGTTGGATTGTTCCTGAGTCAGAAGGGATTCCGTGTTGCAGGATGCCCGGGTGTCCTGAGAGCCCATGATGTTAGGGGCTCTGCTCCCTTCACAAGTTTGAGGACCCCTGAATTATGAAGAGGCACTTTGCCTGAGGCCTGTGGCTCACACAGCATGGCTCCTTGCTCCCAACCCGGGGGAAAGAAAATGAGAGAGAAGACTGATTCCAAAATACAGTCCTCAACACTGCCTCCCTCTACATGGGAGAATTGAGCAGATGAGCGTGGGTGGTCTGGCTACCGCCACATCCGAATGCATTGACCTTTTGTGGAATGCTTGTTACTCTGCATGGATCACCCCCCACTGGCCTGGGCACAAGGGAGCTTTGCTCAGTCTTATTGGGCAGAAAGGAGACAAGTGAAGACTGAGCAGCCACAGGGCAGTGATACCCATCATGAGGGTCTCACCTGCTGATCTCTGCTGTGTTGTGACAGTGCCACCGCAGAAGGACATCCCTTTCCCAGGCCTGAGGTTAGCAGGCTTTGTTACATGCCGCAACCCTGCCCTCAGAGCCACTACCTTTGCCCAGAGAGAAAAGTTGCTTTGACCACCATGAAAGGATTGAAGGCAGCTGCAAGGGCGAGGCTCTCCTCTCCCTCCGTCTCCCCTTCCCTCTCAGTCATGAGATCCCCACCTCCTTCTTCAGCCCGAGTTCCACTCAGGGGCTGAGGAGCCGGCCTGCCAGGCTGGAAGACCTTTCAGTCACTGATTCCTCACACACCGGAGTGTAGGGATCGACACCATGTTTTTCCCAACAGCGGTTTTTGAAAGGACAAGCTTGTGGGGAGAACCAGCGATCAGAGGCAAGAGGGGAAGCATAGGTACCAGGTGGGCTGTTGGGTAATGCCTGTTGGCCTGTGTGAGGTGATGGTGGTGTAGGCTTGGTGCGGGGAGGGGACAGTGATGAGGGCTGACCACCTCATTTCCCGGTGATCGGGCCCGTCTCTGTGTTCATCTCCCATTGCCCTTTCCGTGATCGGTTTCACTACCACCACACACGTCTCCTTGTACTTCCCCCAGATCGATGTGCTTTACTTTTTAAGTGTCGCTCATTTCCTGAAGTGACGTCATGTGCACGTAAACACACGCTTGTCGCACCTTTGACTTTCTCTCCTGTTGGCATGTTGGCATGCAGGTGCCCCAGTGGCAGGCAGGGAGGGACTTTCTCGTGTTTATTGCTGAGTCTCAAGTTCCTGGAGTGCTCAAAATATTTACGGAAGGAGTGCATGAAACGGAAGGACAGCCCACTGATGTCCTGATTGTATGATTTCTATTTGAAAGACTGCTATGACTGCCTGAGGTTTTAATTGCAAGGCTAAACACGTTGAAAACATCAAACTGTAGTATCAATTTAATACAAATGAAGAAATATATAACACTTTAGAGTTTAAGTAATAGGGAAAAATGAGGGAAGAGGGCATTGGTGTCACCCACAGGTAGGTTCTGCCTGTGGTGACAGAGACGGTAACGAAAGGGGGTGACTTTGAATCTGTTTATTTGTTGCAGTGAAGTTTGTCACTTTTATTTATATCTTGTACGATCTAGCTGTTAATTTGTGTTTTTGTTGGAAAAAACTTTCAGGGAAATAGTTAATCTCCCCCAGTGCTATCTGTGTTCTCAAAATTAGTTTTCCCAAGTCACGAAATTGGTTAATTCTGCCATCGGAAAGCACCTATTCTTCCCCAAGGACGGGAGCATGTGGCCATGGTAAGGATGGAGCGTGGGGGCATGTGGGGATGGGGAAGAGCAGTGGCCATGTTTCCTCGGATGGGTGGGCAGCCGCTGTCTCTGCTTTTCCTCTATATTTATGGCTAAGGAGTGGCCTCTGGAGACAGAGGAGCTTGCTTTGAATCCTGGCTCCTCTACTGTGTGGCCTTGGGAAGTTCCTTAACCTCGCTGTGCCTTCGTGCTCTCATCTGTAAAATGGAGATGGTAACAGTACCTGCTCTATGAGGCTGGTTTAAGGATTGAGTCAGTACACGTAGAAGGTCTTACAGCAATGTCTGGGATAGCAGTTACTCAAAACATTTCAACTACTATTGTTGAAGGGGGGAGCTTTTGTAGTCGTTAGCAGTTGGTATAAGTTTTAGCAGATAAAAGTTATGTTATTTGGACCGGGGTAGTGAGCCAGGATGCAGCACCTGAATCAACTGGAAATGTAGGTGTGAGGGGAGTATTCTGATACCAGGTGGTGCACTGCAATAGAATTCTGATGCTAACCGCCTGGCGTTGGTGTGGATCCCATAAGTTAAAGGGTATGATCCCCAGCAAGACTGTCCCTACTTCAAACGTCAGCTGCAAGTGGGCCTCTGGCACTTCTGAGTGGCTACAAATCTGAGGGGCTCCCATGAGTCCTTCAGGTTCAATAATTCACTAGAAGGACTCACAGAACTCAGAAAAGCACTATACTTATGAATACAGTTTTATTTTAAAGAACATAAACCAGGATTATCCAAATGAAGAGACATAGAGTGTGAGGTCAGAGGGGTCCAAATGCTGAGCTTCCATGCCCTCTCCCTGTGGGATTTAGGGTATGTCACCTTCCTGGAACATCATTGTTTTCAAGTATTGGTACGAATTCCTACTGGGCTTGGTGTGCAAAGTCCTTCTTTATTGGGTTTCTATTATGTAGGCATGACTGACTGAGTCATTGGCCATGTGGATGAACTCAATCTCCAGGCACCTCCTCTCCCCAAGGTGGGGCTGGCTCGTAGCCCCAACCCTCTGATCACGTGGTTAGCCTTTCTGGTGATTGGCCCCCAAGCTGAGTCTTCTCACCTCTTAACATAAACTCAGGTGTGATCTAAGGGGCTCATGAGTAACAATAACACTTCTATTACATGGGAATTTCCAAGGACTTAGTTTTCTTCCTAGGAACCAGGGACAAAAGCCAGTCAAGTTTTTGGCTATGCAGTAGAGGATCATATTTGATCCAAGACGGTGGCCTGGGACAGGAGCCCAGCTCTTGTCTTGGTGTTGTCACTCTCATCTGGTGTCACGTTGGAGTTATGACTAGGCAGTAACATGTGATTAGTCTCGATAGCCCTAGCTTTTCTTTCTTTAGAACACTTTGTGTAGTCTCATGGTGATTAAGCAGTCTTTTTGGATTTTATAGTGATCTTTTATTAAGTCCCAAAGACAGCATTTCTGAATTTGAGTCTTTCAAAAATGTCTTTGAAATTGTTCTGTGATTGCTGTATGAATACAGTGAGTTACTGACTGGTCGCAGCTGTCTTTCTGGCTCCCAGAGCCTGGCCGGACTTGGGGTGCTGGCCTGTGGAGGGGCAGCCTGTCTGCTTTCTGCCTGCTGTGTTCCCGAATACTTGAGGCCTGATGATCCGCAGGCTCGTGGTAAGAGCTGTGCTTGTCTTTGCTGTTCCCAGTGGTCACTAGTGAGTGCCCACCTGATTCTTCTGTTTGTTCTTCGATTCCTTTGGTAAGGGTGGTCTTTGTAGTCTGTCTCTTTGGTTCTCTGTATTCCAGGCTGCTCACTAATGTGAACATCACAGCAGAAGTTGGTCCCTGCAATTACAGATTGAGTATTTCCAGAGGCTTTTTCATCTTTTCTTGAGCATTTGTATCTCATGCCCCTGCCCGCCCCCCCAGCCCGGCCTCTATTAGGTAGCATTGCCCAGGAGGGCTTATCTGATTAGGGCTTATAAGTGGCTGAAGCACCTTAACTAGTAAAAAGCTCAAAATGAGCCCTTTGCTTCCAAGTCATTTTTTTTTTTATTTTGGTATATATGTGTGTGTGTGTGTATATATATATATATATATATATATATATATATATATGACATAAAATTTATCATTTTAACCATTTTAAGTGTACAGTTCAGTGGCACTGAAAACATTCACTTTGCTGGGAAACCGTCACAGCATCCTCTTCCAGACTTTCCCATTTTCCCACTGTTCCCATTGGACAACACCTCCCACTTGCCCCGCCCCTGGCAACCACCGGTCTCTGTCCTCTCCGGGACTGCTTATTCTAGGTAAGTGAGTAAAACCATACCATGTCTGTCCTTTGTCTCTGGCTTCTTCATTGTTCATAATGCCTTCAGTGTACATCTGTGTTGTAGCATGTGACAGAATTTTCTTCCTTTTTAAGGCTAATATTCAGTTGTATGTGTACACCACATATTGTGTATCCATTTATCTATTGATGGACATTTGGGTTGCTTTCACCTTTTGGTTATTGTAAATCATGCTGCTCTGAACTTGATATGCAGTCATGGTTCAGTCCTTCCTTTTAATTCTTTGGGGTACACACCCAGAAGTGGAATTGCTGGATCCCAAATCCTTCTTGACACAAGAAAACAAATATGCCCTTGTATGTGGTTAGTGTGACCTCCTTCAGACATGCCATCACTTCGAATGGTGCCTGGCACATGGTAAGTGCCTGATGAACATCGTGGGGTGGTTCTCATGAGCAGTGGCCATGTGCACCTATCTGGCAAATAAGTTATTGAGTGACAATAAAATACGGATAGTAGAAACTTTGGTCAGAGCGTAGGGTATATGGGCAATCTTATACATTACTAGTGGGGAGTATACGTTGATACAAGTTTTCTGGAAGATTACTATGGGAATATTACTGTGTCAAAAGCCTGGAAATCCTCTTAGGTGACCTGGTAATTCCCTCTTTCTAAGGAAACTGCAAAGGTAGGAAGGAGTGAAAGGCAGTTTATTGTTGTGTTATTTTCTGATATAGAAAAATTGGGAGAAAAGTAAAATGCCTAATCCTGTGAGATTATTTAAGTAAAACATGATGTGTGTGGGCAGTGAAGTACTGTGTAGCTTTTACACTGTGATCAGAATATTCTCATGGGGAAGTGTTTAACATGTGATAAAATTTAAAAGCAGGCTCTATTAAGGCAAGTGTCTCATTTTGTGATTTACATATGTGTGTGTGATATACCAACATCTTACTAGTAAATATGTGCTGGTGGTGGGATGACAAACAATTTTTTAGATTTCTCTGTGGGTTTTCTGGTTATTTGGCAATGAGTAAGTTTTTTAGCATCCATTGAGTATTATGTTTCTATTAGAAAAGAAGATGGCAAAAGAAGATTCTGGTTGGTCATGCGAAATTTTAACAAAGCAAGCCACAGGGGAAGACCCCTGCGGAGCGGGCCTGTCTTACAGGGGTTCTCAGCACCCACTGATTGACTGACCTTGTGGCCCGGCTGTGGTGCACTTGCCCTACAAGCCCTCCTGCCCAGCCAGACTCCAAGGCCCCAGCTTGAATGTGAGCAGCGCCCCGCACCCCCCCCCCCCCCAGAGTCTGGCGGCATTAGTGGATGCAGGGCAGTCTCCTCTCCCTCATATGCTCAAAGTCCTGGTGGTTTCTTCGAGAGTTTCTAGCTGAGACACTGTGGGGTTTACTGGGATTCCTGAAATTTAGAAGGGCGTTGTTTCATCAAGTGTGATGAAAGCTAACTGCTGCTGGATCCCATTTTTGGATCCCATATTCGAGTTTTGTTAAGTCTCCCTGGCATGCCTGATGCAGACATTTATGTCCTTGGAGTTTTGTGCATAAAGTTTGAAAAGGTTAAAAATAAACTTGCTTGCTGTTGAGAATTGATCCTAAGCAATACATCTTCCCCTGGACGCGGCTGCCAGATGGTTCGTACCTCCTACTGCGTTAATGAATAGGCATTTGCCAAAAACCTTGAGTTGCTCTTGAATCATTCAGTTCACCTTAAGCACAAAACTGTGCCGGTGGCAATTTGCATTTGTTTCTTTTTCTCTCCACGTTTTGATTTTAGGGAGGAGAAAAGATGACAGCGTCTCTCCGGGATAATTTCCTATAGGTTGAATTAGTTTTATTGGTAGTGTATAGATATGTCTCCCTAAGTAAACATATGTTGTGCCAACTTCTAGGAATAGTACATTTCTTCTCAGAGCTGTCTTTCTTTTTTTTTAAGCATTTTTTATTGATTATGCTCTTACAGTTTTCCCAATTTTTCCCCCCTTTACCCACCCTCCGCCCTGCACCACCAACCCTCCAGCATTCCCCCGCCCTTAGTTCATGTCCATGGGTTGTACATATAAGTTCTTTGAGTTCTCTGTTTCTTATACCATTTTCTTTAATCTCACCCTGTCTATTTTATGCCTACCAATTATGCTTCTTCTTCCCTGTACCTTTTCCCTCCTACTCCTTTCTTCCCACTCCCCACTGAATCCCTCCATGTGATGTCCGTTTCTCTGATTCTGTTCCTCTTCTAATTGTTTGCTTAGTTTTTGTTTGCCTTGTTTTTCTTTTCTTTTAGGTTCATTTGTTGATAGTTGTGAGTTTGTTGTCATTTTATTGTTCATATTTTTAATCTTCTTTTTCTTAGATAAGTCCTTTTAATATTTCATGTAACAATGGCTTGGTGATGATGAACTCCTTTAACTTGACCTTATCTGGGAAGCACTTTATCTGCCCTTCCGTTCTAAGTGAAAACTTTGCTGGATAGAGTAATTTTGGATGTAGGTCCTTGCCTTTCTTTCATGACTTCAAATACTTCTTTCCAGTCCCTTCTTGCCTGTAAGGTTTCTTTTGTGAAATCAGCTGATAGTCTTATGGGAACTCCTTTGTAGGTAACTGTCTCCTTTTCTCTTGCTGCTTTTAAGATTCTCTCCTTATCTTTAATCTTGGGTAATTTAATGATGATGTGCCTTGGTGGTTCCTCTTTGGGTCCAATTTCTTTGGGACTCTCTTGGGCTTCCTGGACTTCATGGAAGTCTATTTCCTTCACCAGATTGGAGAAGTTTTCCTTCATTATTTGTTCAAATAAGTTTTCCATTTCTTGCTCTTCCTCTTCTTCTTCTGGCACCCCTATAATTTGGATATTGGAATGTTTCAGGTTGTCCCAGAGGTTCATAAGTCTCTCTTCACTTTTTTGAATTCTTGTTTCTTCATTCTGTTCCAGTTGGGTGTTTATTTTTCCCTTTTGTTCCAATTCATCGCTTTGAATCCTGGTTCCTTCCTGTCACTGTTGGTTTCCTGAATATTTTGCTTTATATAATTTTGAGTATCTTTCATTTTTCGACCAGACTTAATCAGTTCTGTGAGCATTTTGATTATCAGGGCTTTAAATTCTCCATCAGATACGTTGGCTCTCTCCTCATCACTTAGTTCTCATTCTGAGGTTTTGCTCTGTTCTTTCATTTGGGCTGTATTTCTTTGTCTTGGCACACCTGTTAAGTTGTAAGGGGGCGGGGCCTTAGGTATTTACCCAGGCAGGGCAACCCTCCTTGCTGTGCTGTGGGGCTGCCTGTGTGAGAGGGGCCAGAGAGGGAACAGTACAGCTTGCCTGCTCATCTCTAGCCCCACTTTCCAATGAACTCTCGTGTGAGACTGGGAGTTTCTCCCACTGTGGCAACTGCCATAGTCCACAGCCAGCTCTGAGTCTCAGTTTCCCCTTAAGTCAGCCCCGCCCACGTGGTCCGCCACCTCGCCATGGTTTCTTACCTGTCTGGTTGTTCTGGTTGATTTTTTCTTTAATTCCTTGGTTGTCCAAGTTCCATGCAGTTTGATTTTCTGGTGCTTCTGGTTGTTTATTGATTTTAGATTGGTTGTTATCCTCCTTTTGGTTGTGCGAGGATGCAAAGGGTTTCTACCTATGCCTCCATCTTGGCCAGAAGTCTCAGAGCTGTCTTTCTAATGGCAGCTTTAAAATAAAGTTCTGCCTGAGGTGGAACAGGGTGTGTGTAGGTATTGTGTGAAGGAGGCCAGAAAGGATGGGGCTTGTGACTGAAATGCCGATTTCAGCATGGTGTTCCCTGGGATTCCGGCTCACTCATTCTTGCTACAACCTTGAGCAGTAACAAGGAGGCAGACAGTAGAACATTAAGTTCATCTACCCAGTAGTTGCCCCACCAGCTTGAAGATAAGATGTCTGGGTGCTGTGCAGTAATAATAATGTTTGAATCAATGTAATCAATTCATTCCACAGGCTGTGAAATAAATGATTGGGGGGGGGGGGTTGGTTAGAATCTAAGAGCTTTGGTCCTGCCAACGTAAATTATTTGCCTCTCTCAGCATTGTAGATCCCTCAGACTACACATAGAGAATATTTTTTGGCTCTAATCACTTAAGCTGGTTCTGAAACCCTGCCTCCTTCACCAGGCCTTTCTAGAGAGAGGAGTATTCCTTAATTCTGCCTTCACTTTCTGCCGGGGGAAGGGCCTGGTCGAATATCTCCTGTGAGCATTCATGCCTCTCCTTGTCACTGGTATTTGGTGGTTCGATGGTCCATGCTACCGCAAGAACCTCACCTCAGGAAGCCAATAAAGAGTTGAAGTTGGGAGCTGTTTTTACCAAAATCCAGGAGTCTTTTCTCCGTGATCCAAGAGGGTTGCTAGGGCTCTTAAGGTCCAGCAGTATTTTATTAGTGGCTATGGCTGTGAAGGTCACATATCTACTATATTCATTGTCTCTGATCTCAGATGTCCCCAGGACACAGTGGCCATTGGTGTCATACATAATGGAGGTGGTTAACCTCCAAAACTAAAACACCCTTTGGGATATTTCGTCAACAATTTGGATTCCCTCAGGTTCCCAAACCAGCGTGGTTCACTTGTCACCCACCCAGAAGGGTGACTTGAATCTGAACTAGCAGACACTATACTAGAATTGTGCCCTTTTTAGTCTCTGACAAATATAACACCCTCAGCATTTTGAAACTTGACTTAGAAAAGAGTTTTAAGTGTGAATTTCCTGTTTTGGAGAGGGATCTATCTTTTCAGAGGTTCTAAAATAGTATTTTGATTTTAGTCTGGGCATTGTGTATAACAGCTCTTACTTTATTTTCCACTTACGTTAGATTATAATTTTCTAGAAGTAACCCTAGAAATTAGAGGGAAGAAAGAGCCAAACATTTTAATCATGGAGTCAGAAATGTCCCATAATACCCGGTTTTTATCTCCGGTATGGGTTGTAGCATGTTGTTTCATAATTTATATATGTAGTCTCCGTTCCCTTCACTCACAGTGAGTTCCTGGTGGAATGGGTGTCCTTTACTTCATTTATTTTTAATTTCTAGCCCCTACTGCATTAAGTACCTCCCCTTGTAAAGTTTGCCTGAAGCCTTTTCAATGTACATAATCTTTGTTGTATTAGGTAGCTGAGCTGCGTGTGTGTGTGTGTGTGTGTGTGCACGTGTGTGTGTGCGTGTGTATGCATTTGGGTAGAACTCCTGGGCTGGAGGATCTCCCTTCCCAGACTTGTTTTTTTGTGTGTGTAGCTTGTATTAAGGAGCAACCTTTATTCTCTGTTCTGTGCTGGCAAGGACCCTGGGCTGGCTCTGAGGACTAGGGAGTCCAGGCTTCTCTGTGCCTGGAACGGGCTTGAGTTCTCCAGCAAGTCACTTCATATATCTGGGCATCCAGAACGAACGGTCTGAAGGCCCCTCACCTTTAAAATGCTATGATTTTAAGAACATGACTTGCTTTATTTGGGGGGAATTCCAGGGTAAACAGTAAGATGATCCTCATAGAATTAAAAGTAACTTTTTCTCAGTTTATCATTGGAGGTAGCTCTCCTTAGGCTCCCTGCTTAGTATTCTGGGCATGGTCTGAGATAGTTGAATATCCTCGTTGCTCTGTATTGTTCTTTAACCTTTTGTGGGACATTTGTTTAGTGCCTGTGCCAAGTTATATGCAATGTGTAGAAGTGGAGATTTTCTCTGAGCATAGAATTTGTCTAGATTGACTTTATGCTTGGGAATTATGACCCATGACCTATCTTTGGTATTTCAAAGAATATGCTTTCCTTTATCTTTGAAAAGAGAAGATTTTAGGCTGTTGCTTCTGGTGCTCATGTAGCATGGGACATGTGTGTATAATTTTATTTTCTTCAGCTCTTAAGGTTAAAAATATCTGTATAGTATCTAAGGGAGCTTCTTAAAACATTGTTTAATGTATCTGTGTTTTCTTTATGATTCAGTGTAGGGTATGTTCTCAGAGCAAAGTGGTCATTTAAAAAATATGACAGCACAGATTCCACGCTGCGCTAGCTAATTGTTTTTCAACTAGGTGCAACTTCTCCTAAATGACAGTTGATGATTGTGAGTGTCAAGGATCTTTAGCTCCACTTTTATCCCTAAAGGCTGTGCCTCCTATCTTAACAGACCAAGTAAGGCGTAATAGCGTAAGGAGAATACTTCTGTTGGTTGGGTTTACAAGATTACCTGAAGTCACAGGCTCTGTCTTTGAATTGTTAACTATTTACTCGCAAGAGAGCACAGTTAATTTAAGAGTTTCACTCATTAGTTCACCAAATGTTTATTGCTGTCTCACTGTGCCGGGCACTGAGATGCAGGCAGTGGGGGTCGGGGATGTGACCACAGTTAGCAGTTCTTGCCGGCAAGAACCCAAGCAGACGGGACGGGTAACAGGCATATATATCACAATGTACTTCAGTCCATTTTTAAAAAGTCTTCCAAGCCCGTAGGAGTTGGGACATTTTTACATTTGAACTTGGCTATGATGTTGAGGAATTTTTTAGGTCAGGAAGGGCCTTCCTGGCAGAGGGAACAGCAATAGCGTTGGTGAGACTTGTTCAGAAGTCGTGGATAACTTACATGGTGATTGTTGGTAGAAATTCGCTTTAGAAGGTAGATTGGCCAAAAGAGGAATGCTTGTGTTTTCAAGTGGGTCCAGCACTTAAATCCGAGGTTTAGGATTAAAGGGAGGTTTTAGAGGCTCCTGATAGAACTTGCCATCCTTTGGCGCTGAACATTGTTGAGCAGAGGAGGAAAGGGCAGTGTGAAGGGATGGCTTTTTGATCAGTAGTTCTTATTCCAACTAGAAAAGAAACATTTGGTATTAGGACACATAATGCAGCTGCTCTAACGGGAACCCAAAACCATAGTTAAACAAGATAGAGTCTATCTTCTTTTATGTTAAAATCAGCTAGAATGGCACTTCTGTCCTGCTAAAGTCTCAGGGGCCCAGTCTCCTTCCACAGGGTCACATCACCACGTCCAGTGTTGCCATCCCTTGTGTGGCCCAGGGTAAGGGAGGAAGAAGGATGGGAGGAAGGGCATGGGGAGGTGATGACCCAGAAGTTGCCTGGGGACAGGATTTGATCCCATTGCCGCCTGCTGCAGGAGATGCTGGTACTCTGCTCCATTTCTGACTCTGTGGGAGGAGGGGAGAATGGCTTTGAGGGGGACAACAGCAGTCCATCACAGCACTATTTGGACCGTGTCATCTGTAGCTGAAGCTTTGGTAACTGGAAATGAAAGGTTCTTTAAACCCTGACTAACCAAGGAGGGTAGCCAGAGCCTACTTTCCCCAAGTTCCTTTCACTGGATAATAAAACATGTTACCTCTGCCTTTTCAGGCTCTCTGAGCCTGTTAGCTGGCATCAAGTTCCCTCCCCGACCTTTCCCATTGTGGGCAATGCAAATGTCCTGCTGGACATGCACCCTCCTTGATCGAAGCATTTCCAGCCTTCTGACCTGACATTCTTCAGTCCTGCCAAGCAAGTGGCAGGAATGCCCAGGAAGTTTGCAGGAGGACGCCTTTAGCTCTCGAGTCCAGCTGGATGTGAGGTTGGTTTTCTTGGGCCACCTGGCCTCCTTCCAGGTGGTTGAATTAATAAGACCTCTTGGGTGTTTCAGTACAAGCAGCCTGTGCACCTGGAGTTCCGTGGATGTGGCTGAGCACGGTCAACTCCCCCTCACCGTAGTGCTTATAGCAGCTGCCCCCAAACCCACCTGGAGGAGGGGCTGGTTAGATCTGTGTGTTCCTGGGGCCTCCCAGAGTAGACCAGCTGATGCAGGTTCTCAGGGTGGTGCCCAGGGAGAACACCTCCTCCACGCGGGTTTGACGGTGGGCCGGCTTTGTGACCCACGGCTTTGTAACCGCTCTCTCACCACGTACCCCTTATTCCTGGGAACCGTTCCACTTTTCCCCTTCCATTGAGAGATTTATATTACAGCTTGCTTTGTAAATGCTAGGCAGTGGGCTGTTTCTGATACTCAATAAGTATGAAAGAGAGACCACAGTTTATTTTTAAATGAATGGTATTTTTGTGAAGCTCCCTGACTCCCTTAAAGTGTATTCTCATGGCATATTAAGTTGTCTTAAAACACTTTGGTTAACAGAAGGTAAAAATTAGCACACCAGGAAATGTTACGTGTGCATCATTTCAGAGAAATTAAATACTTTCATATCTTCCAAAGTTGGTGATAGATTTTCAAGTAAACATTAAACTCCATTCCAGCATTTTTTATGTTAAGCCAGTGTTTCTTAGGGAAATCTTTTGCGCATAATTTGATTAAATTCTAGGTACGCTGAATTCCTGTCCTTTCCTAACTGCACGTCTTTACCTCCCATCCTCCAGCCCTCATGGGAGGGCAGTATGTTTTCCTGTTTCCTGATAGGACTCAGAGGCTTGTGTTTCCTATAAGACAAAATCTCACAGAATGGGTCCGGAGTCTTGGAGCAAGTCAGAGCGAAGTGGGAAAAGCTGTGGGCTGAAAGCCGCCTCTTTTGTGCTGCCTGTGAACCGTGGCTGTTCTCGGGTAGAAGGTGGTGATCCAGGGCTGGCTGGTGGCCGCAGCTGTATTTTGTTTGCTTGCCCTGCTTTCCTTTTCTAAAAGCAATAACTTGTACCTCGTTCTTCCATTCACTCTGTGGGGATGGAGCATTAAATTTCTGTTTGGAAAAACATAACGATTTTTACCCTGTTCCGCATGCTGTTCCAACAACTCTTTGATGTCAGCGTCCTCTGATTTTCCCCAAGTGTTTGATCGCTCAGGTCATCATTCTGTGGTTTTGTTCCTCCAGCCACCAGGATTTTCTTTATAGGGTTGACCTGGAATCTTTTGCTTTTTTGTCTCTTCCCTTACTATGTGAACCTTCAACTTTGGGAAGGATACCCAGAAATTCTTTGCTGTGGAAATGCCTCTGCATAGTGGCTCCTCTCCATTGTTACTCATCAGTCCTGTTGGTGTTTGGGGGGAGCAGGTTTTGATTGGGTACCAGCTGGGTGCCCTGATGGGGAAGTGTTCATTCAGGTGGCGGATTGACCACGGTCCTCGCCTGCAAGGAACTTCAGTGGTCTGACAAAGATAACACCTCACGCACAGCTAGACTGTTGAAGCCATTGACTAGAAGTATGTTCCCAGAATACCTAGGGACTTAGTTTCCTTCTGTCTCTTTTTTGAAATGATTGATGGTTGCCTTCTCTGAAATTAAAAATCAATTAGGTAGTCCTTTTGCAGATAGAGTGTTTTTTTAAAATTTGGATAATGATGACTATTTTAGCTGACTCTCCCATCCCCCAGTAAAAGCTGAGAAAGTCGTAACTTTGGGGAAGTATTTCAGAAATATGTGGGTGACTGACCTTGGTAAAGGATATATTGCCAGTAGTCATGCTTGAAGGGTTTCAGCAGATTTTCTGTCAAGGGAATGTAGCCTTCAGCCTGAATGCTCCAGACAGAGCTGTTTGGGAGGTTCCCTGATGTCATCTCTCTTTACAAGCTGGTCTGGAAACTTCCCGGGACTCTGCAGTGATGTTGCCTTTGTAGGGACATAGCTCTTCGTGTCCAGGCCACGTGTCTGTGCCACCTCTTGACCATCAGCCTTTCTCCAGGTATTCCACGCATCCAAGGAGCAGCTGAGCACTTACTGTGTGCTGGGTGCTATTCTTATTTCCAAGGATGCAGTGGTGAACAAAACAGGTGAGTGTTTTGGTAAATAAAATAAATAGGATAATTTTAGATAGTTCTATGCCTGTGAAGGAAAGGGAGCGTTAAAGGGGAACATGCATTTCATAAAACGACTGGGGACCACCTGATGCCCTACATTGGAACGATGAATTAATTGAATGAGGAGTCAGGCATGGGAGAATTTCCCAGGCGGAGGAGAGAGCATGCACAGAGACCTTGTGAGGAGAAGGTCAAACTGGCGGCATTTTTGGGGGGGAGCGAGGGAGAGTGGGATGGAATGAGGCTGGGGAGGTAGCAGAAGGCCAGGTCGTAATAGTCGGCATGTAACCAGAGTAAAGAGTTTCAGATTTCCCTTAAGTGTAGTGGGAAGTCATTGGAATACAGAGCACACAGCCTTAGTAAGGCTGTGTAAATGGCCTCACATTTCCACAGTGTTGATATGTTGGGTCACACACAGGTATGTGGACACTGGAGACCCAAGGCCAGGTTATCAACTTTATTTCTTTGCTAGAAATGACACACCATGCCGTCTTCACTGCCTTAATACATTCGTTTCACACAGTCGAGGCCTTTATCTGCCACCGCAGAAGCTGTCATTTGTGATGGTCTTGACTTGTGGAAGGGCTGTGGAAGGAAAGTTCAGGGCACTCTGCCTGCCTTGTCTGTTCCTGTGTCACTTTAATTAATGCTTTTTTCTGGGCTCTTACTGGTGTAGTGAGAGGAAGGGGGAATTGAATAAAGTGTGGCGAGAGCAAGTCCTCGTTACCCACATTTTCAGTGCTGTGGCTCTCTTTCTGTCCCCTCCTCTCCCTTTTCCTTTCCCCTTCGGGGCCGTACCTAGAGTTTTCTATCTCCCTTACTGTTCCTGTAAATTATCACCAGGGCTCATCAAGACTTAATGATCATGTATTATATAGCATAATAAAATGTATGTCTGTAGTCTCTTAAGTTATGACAGTGTCTAGATTTTCTAGAAGCTACTTCGGATTTCAAACACATACGAATAAAATGAGTTTACATTTCAGTTTTTCGGAGCGTATCTGTTGTGTTTATTTGTTCAGCTACCTTTATGAAAGACCTGCTTTGTGCCTGACTTCACCCCTGGTGCTGTTTCCTGAAGGAGAGGATGTCTTGGTCCTGTTAGGGCCTGTTTGATCTAGTCGAGGCAGGTTGACCTGTGAGCCAATAGGTACAGTAAAGTGTTTGTAATACTGTCAAGGCAGGTCCAGGGGCCGTGGGAACACAAAGATGGTTCTTTTGGGAGCCCCCAAGAACCATCTGCTCTCCGAGATGGTGGAGTGAGGGGTGGAATATTATAATCCTCTCTTGTGCTTTGGCCATAACAAGCAAATTATTTTTCTCTCTTCTATTTGAAAAGCCTCTTCCTTTTTCATGTTCTTTTATGTTGGGAAATCAGCAAATAGGAGAGAAGATGGGATGATGGGGGTGGTAGTGGGGGGGAGTAGGCAGTCAAATGCCCCTTGAAGCCTCGGGAGACCCCCAAGAAAAGAAGTCACCATCTTCTGCCGTGCACAGTCAACCCATGACAACTCCAGTCAAGGTGAAACTGTTTTATGATTCGTCTCTGGATCTTCTTCTCCTTCCACCTTCAGGGTGACCTGTGCTTGTCAGATTACCCCAGGGAGTGTTATTGTCACATGAAGTAACAGCTGCACAATGCTAATGAGAAAACAGAATGGTTTTCCAAGGTGGCTTGGTGGCCGCCAGACGCTGGCCTCTTTATCTGCTTGACACACTGCTCCAGAGGCCCTGCTCCCCATACCAAGTGCCTGTTCCTTCTTCTTTTTTTATTAATGTGAGAACAGTAGCCACCCATCCTTCCAGAAGCAGGTCATTGCCACTCGGGCTTAAACTGCTCCGTGCTAATATATACTTTGCTGTTTGCAATGCAAGCAAGCTGCCTGGGTTTATGGTTGCTTAGTTAATTATTTTCCTATCTATGAGTATTAGTGCAGTAGTTGATCAATCCTAATAAATACATGCAATATAGTTTTACGATGTTATTATTATTACTATTATTATTGAATATCTTTGAAGCCACCTAGCCCAAGTACTTGCACTTGCCAGTCACTCTCATCCCTACCGCCTCCCCAGTAACCACTAGCCGGGATTTTACGCTCACTGCTCTGTTGTTTAGCCTCTGCCTTGTGGCTGGCCCCAGGCTCAGCACCTGCCTGGATAGGAATGCTTTAGGCTGCCAGCGTCTAGCACCCAACTCACTCATTTTTTTCCTTTTTCTTTTTTGTATTTGGGTGAGTGGGTGGGTGGGGAAATGTCTTTAGGGACCTCCCCTACTTAGGAGATTAGCAAAATTTCAGAGACTCATTTTATACAGGATCTTTTGCAGTCAACTTTAATCCTATAAGGCCCTTTATCGTCTTTAATAGCAACTATTTTGTAATGGTCTCTTTGCATCTTGAATGCAAGTCATAGATTATATAACTGACCAGCACACACAACTTCAAAACCAAAACCAAAAATGATGCTATTTGCTAATTAATGTAAAGAGATGTGAAAGGAATCTATAATCAGATAAGTATTTCATCACATCAGTGCTTGAGCCCAACCCTACTAAGAGGACAAAATGAAGCAAACAGATAGACCCCTGTATCTGTTGGTGAAATCACCTATACAGGTCACAACTCCAAACACAGGAGTACCCTAAGTTGGTGATCCAGAAGTGGCTTTGTCATCAGTGTTAGTTTTTTTTAAAAAAAGTAATTAATACCTTGATATAAAAGTTCAGAACAAAACGAAGTATATTCTAGGCTCATTGTATAGGTAAGTACATTCTGGGAAAATTCAGAATATGTTAAAACTATTGGAAAAGTAGTTTGTCCCCATATATGGTCCTGACCAGTGGATCTTAATCACTCCACAGGTCACACTGCCCTGGGTTGCTCGTTTCCAATGCAGATTTATGGCCTCTACCATTCAGCAGGCATCCCTTGGGCTCTGGACTTTGCATTTTTAATGAGCATCCCAGGTCCCTCTAGAGCAGTTAGTGGACCTCGGGCCCACCTTTGAGATGTACTAGGTGATACTCAGTCTTTATTTATTTTGACTGCTGTCCATGGGGTGTTCTAGAAATAGGGAGCACCCAGAGCCTACTTATGTTAATATTTGCTAGGAACACTTGGCCTTCCAAGTGAGCTAAACTTTTTGGTCCTAAAAGGGACATTTCTGGCTTCATGATTCATGCATTAAAAAAATGCATTTTCAGAAAGATCAGTTGATGGAGGGACTCTAAAACTTCAGAGACACCCAGGGTTTTATGAGGCATGAACTCCTGAGAGACTGAGTGGTGTTCTGGAAAGAGCTGGGGCAGATCTGGACTCAACCTCTCCACTCTCTGCTGCTGTGACCTTGGGCCCAAGGCACTTTGGGTTTAGTAGACTCCTTCCCCTACTCAAAAAATAGTGAAAATTATATTTTACATCTGCATCCAGGGTGGGCGATATTCATGTTTTCCTTCTGATTTTAAAAGAATGAAAGCATTTTCATGGCCCCTCAAGGGTTCATAGGCCCAAGGCACCCTGTGTGCCATGATTCATGAACAGGTCGGACTTGCACCATCCTGAACATAAGATTTTTTTCACCTGAAAAACGAGATAGTAGTTACTTTGCAGGTATGTTATGGGCCTTCGAGCTACTGTGAGTAAAAACCCTCTAGCATGTTTGCTGTCTGGCATAAACTGGAGTTGTACGTGGGCCAAGAGGAAGCATTCCGTTTAAGAGTCAGCCTTGGTACACACACTTAAAGGATCAGACTTGTCCTTTCACTGCTTAACTTTTTCATCAATCATGTTGTTTACATGGAGATTCTCTTCCCTCCTAATCTTCATTCCCATTCATGCCAACACTCATTTCACATGTTCTTGAGATTCCCACCATCTGTCGTGTTTGACAGCCGTCCCACCCCTTTGGGAGGATCTTGTCACGTACTCATCTCTTAAAGGAGAATGATCGGAGATGCATTTGGTATTCCTGTTGTTGGGAGGGTTTCTTCATCTCGGTACTAGAAATTCGAATTTCTGCCTGAGTAGCCTTGTTTTTACTGTGTCCCCTTCTTTCCAGGCCAGCGAGACACTTAAAAGAAAACTTGGTCATTAGCAAGTGGCGTGATACCCTGGGGTTAAGTGAGAGCCTTGGCTAGCAAGACCTCTACTAAGGAGCAGAAATGAGGCTTGGGAAGGCGAGGGAGCCAGCTAGTTGGCAGAAAGGAGAATGGGTAAGGGAGTCGTGGGGGAGGGGAGGGGGTGGAGCAGGAGCAAGAGCAAGAGACAGCAAAGAAGCCTGGAGAGGGAATGAGTGTGAAGTGCAGGACCCCCGGATGGAGACCTTGCTCTCTTTTCTGTTTGTCAGGAAAAGAACATCAGCCCACAGAAAAGTTTTATGAGAGTTTATTGGAGCCAAAATTTGGACAATGAGGACATGGTTGGAAGCACAATCCCAATGAATTGAGAAAATGTGCCAGGGAATGTTGGCAGCTTATTTTACTCGTAACAATCAGAGGAAGAGATGTAAGGAGGGTTACATGAAATCCATAGGTGGTGGATAAAGGAGGGGAGATAAAGCAAAGCTGGGGAATCTCTAGGATTGCATAAAGAACAAAATGGAGAAACACATACTTTTATCTTGGTGGGTACAAGAGTGTTAATATTTAACATTTATAGTCCATAGTGATAGTGTG
>VMDR010002310.1:0-95244 GCA_007922815.1 Macrotus californicus
CTCATAAATTTGTCAAGCAGCCTGGCCTCCCACCCTTTAACACCATTGTGTTGTGTGCACAGATACATATTCCACATATATGTATCACTTTAATATGATATATATTCATATATTCCACACTTTAACATGATCACGGACATTCCTAAACTGGCTTTTATTCTTCACCCTGTGGCAATCCTAGTTCATTTTAAAAATTAGATTAGAGTATATGTGAGGCGGAACATATATTTTATAGTGCATTTAGATCTACCCCCTCATTCTACAGATTCAGAAACTGGTACAGACTTAGTGCCTTTACAAGAGTTGAAACAACCAGCGAGCTGGGGTAGGAACCCAGACCCCCTGCCCTGAATGACTGCTCTGTGCTATGAGTTCTCTATGAAATGAGCTCATAATTGCTCTCTATGGCCACAGAGGGCTGGAGGAAGTGGGAAACATCAACTGGCTTTCACTATTGAAGAATAAATATAAATGCTGTGTGTAACTTCTCTCTTTTGTTAGATGAAGGAGAATTGAACAACATTTCCTCTTAACATTTCTGTTTTATCCTCTTCATGTTTTACTGTATTGTTCTGTCATTTTTTATAATTTAGATTTTGTTTTCCCTGTTAAAGTGTTAGTATGAGGTAATGTCTTGTATTGGACCTTTCTTTTTAAAAAAACTCTGCTACATTGTGACTGTCTTTTTTTTTTCTTTTTAAGAAAGTTGGTTTGATTTCCTCTTTTTTAAAGATTTTATTTATTTATTTTTAGAGGAGAAGGGAGGGAGAAAGAGAAACATCAGTGTGTGGTTTCCTCTCACATGCCCCCTACTGGGGACCTGACCTGTGACTCAGGCTTGTGCCCTGACTGGGAATTGAACCTGTGACCATTTGGTTCGCAAATCGGCACTCAATTCACTGAGCCACACCACCAGGGCTGGTTTGGTTTCCTCTTATGTGCATTTTGGAAAGCAAACAACAAACAAAATAAACTAAAATTTTCTTTTTTTGGTACCTAAGGGTAAGAAATTATTGTAACTGGTAAGTATAGTTGGGGCATCATTTTTGTTTAGAAACACAAATGAAATAACTAGGAAAATCTCTCTTATAATACTAACAATAGATCTATTTCACACTTACCTTGTTCATTCATTTTTGTAAGTACTTATAATTGATTCTTACACCTGAATATAGTAGGATCCTTGTAAAAACATAAATACATGTTTTCTTGACTTTAAGATATTAACTTTCATATATTCCACACTTCAACATGATCATGGATATTCCTAAACTGGCTTTTATTCTTCACCCAGTGGCAAAATCCCCAAGGCTATTCTTACTTCACTGCTCATCTTCTCCTGCACTTCTCATTTTACTTAGCAAGGGTGGCCGGAACTATTGTATTACAGGTTGGTTTAGGGAACCTCATTGAATGACAAGTGTTTCGGTAGAGATCACACTGTAATCACTATTACTCAGCTAGTAGTGAGGTGATGGGGCAAGATAAGAACTTGTTCCCATTTATCCTACTCCAAGTACCTAAGCAACAGGGTTGAGATTAAGTGCTTTCCTACCATCTGCTCTGGACCCTATGACAGGGGTGCCATTGGGGTAATACGGTGGTGCTCTGGTTGGGCTTGCAGACTTCTGGAAGCCTTACTATGGTATTTACCTCTCACCCTAGGCCTAGGCTCCCAGATTTCCTAATTTAGAGGAAACTGTGACCTATGTAACCTATGCTTTGGGACTTTATTTAAAAAAAAAAGCAAAAAAACTCAAGAATGCAACCTCATAATGTAAGAGTCAGTTAAATCCGTTAAGGTGTTTTGGACAGCAAGAAGTCTGAGGGGCTGAAAGAACTGGTCCGAGGATGGAGTATCAGACTTGGAAAATAGATGGGGACCAGGGCCACTCCAAAGGGCCAAGAAGGAGGAAGTGAATAATTGTCTTTACTTAGGCAAAGCCTAAGGACACCATCACCTACCTACACAGGCACTGTCTTGGGGGCAGGACACCATGTAATGAATTCTGACTGCCTCCTCTCCTTTGCTTCACTCTGAAAGCAGGAGCATTTAATTGGCAGAGCCACTGTCCCTGTGTCTCTGCACTGGCTGCCAGGGTCAGGGGCAAGGGTGAACATCTGATGATTTTCATCTTCCACAGTACAGAAGTGAAATATCCAACAATAGAATATTACCCTATGTAGAAAAGGGGAGAGCAGTTCTGTCTCCTACTTATTACATCCACTGTTTAACATGTGGATACTTGGATTTCAAACACGTATAAAAACCATGTGATGCACAAAAATATGGAATGACTACAATTAATTTTTGTCACAGGACCTCTCCTCAGTCAGTGACTTGATTGAGGAACCGGGGGTGATGGTAGGGGAAGGATCCCCTACTGACTACAGATTCAGTTTATTCCCTCCACTGTTACAGAGGGAGAGGTGTTTGAGGATGTTCTCTCTTCACACCTGTATCACACTCTTCACACTGCTCTTTTGTAAAATGTTCTCTCAAAGGAAAGGAAAGAATAGGAAATGAGGGATGAAGAGAAAGCACTCATGTCTACAATGAGCACCTCTCCCTTGTGTTAGAATATACAGTAAAAAGTCATCAGACTTTTTCATATAATATTTCCCCCTCCCCCAGAATCCTTAGAAGGCGAGCAAATTATTATAATTAAGTGCTTAATATGTATTTTAGCTGGCATTATTAGTAGTTTTAGAGTGATCGTATTTATAATAGGATATGGATTTTAATGATCTGATAAAATTTTAATTTAGTAATGACATTTTGGATAATTCATGTGTGAATATATTTATCCCTGTTTTATAGAATGTTAAAAGGACAGTAGCATAATAAAGGGAAATAGGATGAGAATCAGAAGGATCTGAGATGCCCTTTGCAATGGTGTCATTCTGTGTTCTGTAGACAACTCATGTAAAGATTTTCAGGGTTTCTCTCTGTCATCATTTATATAAGGAAGGTTTGGGGTTATTTCATCTCTATGGACTCTTTCTGCTCAAAAATTCTATGACTCAGTTATTACTTTGTTTTCATCCAACAGCCCACAGAACCCTCTGGGAGCTCCGAGTGAAATCAGTCAGCTAGCCAATAAATATTTATTGAGTGCCTACTAAGTATTGGGTTCTTTTTGGACCAGTAGGGAATATGATCTAGTTGGGAAGACACAATATGTACACAGAGGAAGATAATAATATACAGAATTAAAAGGTAAGTGCCAAATGAGTAGTGCAGCCAAAGGCGTAGAGATGCAGAGAAAGTAAGGCTTAATTGGTAGCTAAGTTGACTGACTGGTTGGACTAAGCAGAAGACTGAAAGGCATTTGATGGAATAGGGTTAGGGACGTATGAGGGATCCATTGTAGAATGCCTTCTATAGTTTATGCCCCTGTAATTTGTGGCACTTAGTCAAAATAAAACTGGGTTTAGAATTTTAAAAATCTGGCTTCTGATTGTGGCTGTGCCACTTTCTAACAGGCTTACTTGTGGCTAGTCTGAACAGGGTTACTCTTTGTTGTCAGTATATAGAATTAGTATATCCTTAGCACCCTTATATTGCTAGAAAGGATTAGGTTAATGTGTGTTAAAGTTGCCTGTTCTATGGCAGACACCCAGTAGATCTTCATTAAATCTGTAATTATCTTTTGAGTGAAAAATCAAAGAAATAGTTATGCCATCAGATGTTTATGGGATTACTAGTAAGATCCTTTTCATTGCTGAAATGCCAGGTCTCTATGCATAGCTTTTCTTGTTAGTTCCGGCTCTGTCACAAGTTTTGTATCTTTCTGTGCCTCAGGTTTCTCATCTGTACAGTAGGGATGGTAACAGTTCCTACCTCATCAGGATTCTGTGATCATTAAGTAGTTTAATGTGTGTAAAGCATTTAGAATAGTGCTCAAACAAATATTTGTGTTCCTCCCCTAACCCTCTCCTCTCCATCTGTTCTTCTCTCTCTCTCTCTTTCTTTCCCCCCATCCCTCGTCTCCTCTCCTTCCCCTTCATCATGCTCATTGCATATATGATAACTTAATGTTGTCTCCATATTGGAAAATGTCTAAGAAGTTTTCTGTGATCATGGTAGATTTGAGAATGAGGATTACTTGCCAGACCTGTGCTTCATGAGGATTAACCTGGCAGTGTTTGGTCAGCACTGTGAGGAAACCAAGGATGGGAAGCTGCAGTGAGGAGTCCAGGTGAAAGTCAGTGGGAGCCGCAACTAGGGTAGAGAGAAAGAATAGAAAACATTCATGGAGGAGACATTGGAGATTTGCATTGAAAGTTTTGACACCTAGTTTTATATGGGAATGAGAGAGACATTGGGCCTAGCTGACTGAGAATATGATGGTCCTAACAAGAGATGTTAGGAGAATGAGCTGATTTGGTAGGCTTCAGAAAAGCTTGTTCTAAAGAAGTGCGTTTTATTTTTGAAATGTTGAGTTCTACGTGATGATGAATCATGCAGATTCACATGTCCTGCAAATAGTTGGAACTGTAACTGTGTGGCATATTTAGCAGTGAGTGGACCAGTTTGGCTGGATTGGAAGTGCATATTAGTTAGACAGTTTGCTTTCTTCAAGCTATATCCAGAATTTAATTGATTATATTAATTGTTTTTGAAGGATCTGTTTGTCTCCTTCTGGGAAAGATGTCTGTCTAATAGAGGGACTGTCACTCTGGGCACATACCCCCTGTTCTGCCCTGCTGTAAAAGGGAGATTCAGATAAGTTCATGCAGTCTGTCTATGAAACATGTTTTTTTCCTC
Source organism: Macrotus californicus (assembly GCA_007922815.1). Taxonomy (NCBI): domain Eukaryota; kingdom Metazoa; phylum Chordata; class Mammalia; order Chiroptera; family Phyllostomidae; genus Macrotus; species Macrotus californicus. The sequence goes on from VMDR010002310.1 coordinate 4,772, forward strand.
ATTGTTTTTCTTCTGTCTTATTTTGGGTATTGGAGACCAGGGGAAATATTATATATTTGAAGGTGACATAGTTCTGTTGTCATTTACATTTAATGTGCTCCTCATATGTATAGCCACGGTTCATCATTGTCCTAAGTTCCTCAAATATTTTGTTGACTTGGAAGTGCAGTGATACTCAGAGAAGAGCTGGCATAATAGAGTATAACACCAGTTTTTCCTTGTCTTATCAAGCCATGATATTGCTGAATAAATGAAAGGATCGTATAAGAGGTGGCAATAAGATTACAGTACTGCAGAAATCCTGGGGGCAGAATAAAATTGTCTATTTAGTAAGTATAACCATTTGATGGAGCTATTTGGTGTTATGCTTCTTCCCCCTCCTTTTCTAAATTCGCTTTGACCTATATTTTCAACGCTATCCTCTCTATTAGCTAGAGTTATGAAATGAGCTAGGCGTTTAATTCTACCTCTTCCAAGTACAGTAGTCCCCCTTATCTGCAGTTTTGCTTTCCGTGGTTTCAGTTACCCGCAGTCAACAATGGTCTGAAAATATTAACAATTCATAAGTTTTCAATTGTACACTGTATGAATAGCATGATGAAATCTTGTGCTGCCCTACTTCATCCCTCCTGGGATGTGAATCATCCTTTTGTCTGGCATATTCACGCTGTATATGCTCTCTGCCCGTTAGTCACTTAATAGCCATCTTGGTCATCAGATTCACCGTCATGGTATTGCAGTGCTTCGGTTCAAGGAGCCCTTGTTTTACTTAATAATGGAAGAGTGCAAGAGTGGTGATGGCTGGCAATTCGAATGCACCAAAGAGAAACCCTCAAGTGCTTTCTTTAAGTGAAAAGGTGAAAGTTCTCCACTTAATAAGAAAGGGAAAAAAGGCCTATGCTGAGGTTGCTAAGATCAACAGTAAGGACGGATTTTTCTGTCACTTAAAGTGTGAAGGAGGAAAAATAAAGTTGTGCTAGTTTCGTTGTTGCACCTCCATCTGCAAAAGTTAACAGCCATGGTGCATGATAAGTGCTTGGTTAGGATGGAAAGACATTACATCTGTGGGTGGAAGACGTGGCCAGAAAGTGTGTTCTGACTGATAGCAGTGTGCTGCACCAGCAAGCATTGAGGCTTGTAGGAAGACTTCATCAAGGGTTCTCCTGAAATGAGTGACCTCATCACATAACTTTTATTACTGGACATTGTTATAAGCGTTCTATTTTATTAGTAGTTATTGTTGTTAACCCCTTACTCTGCCTAATTTATAATAGGTATATATGTATAGGAAGAAAACAGTACATACAGGGTTCGATACGCTCCCTGGTTTCAGGTATCCACCGGAGGTCTTGCAACATGTCCCCTTCAGATAAGGGACTACTCTATATTTCTTTCGTGTTTTGCTCTCTGTTAGTTTTTCCTTCAGAAGATCAAGGGGTGGTAGGGATGAGTGGAAATGAGGTAATGACTGTGATGTGGCCCAGAGCCACCTGAGAGTAGAGAATTAGCTATTCTTGACAGGTTGAGTATGAAGTGACATCTCTTCATCACCCACTTTTAAAACCTGCTCCACGGGAATCTTTGGTTTTATTTCTTTTCTTCCCAAACTGAAGAGTACCGTTGGTGCTCAGTGGGACATGGCCTCTCTGAAGCCAGAGAGGTTTTTGTGCGGGCTCAGGAGTAAGCCTGTTATTTATGATGAAGTTTGGATGAATGTGTGCTGTAGGAGTTCAAGGGTTTATCTTTCTACTAAGCAGTAATTGTTTCACGGAGTGACTTTTTCTTTCTTCTTTCCCCCCTCTCTTCCCTTTCTCCTTTCTGCCGGTCTTATTTATGGGTCTTCTTTGGCTTCATTTGAACTATGCATCCTTTTGAGTTCTTTTAGACTGAGTCCATGTCAGTCTTCATTGTTTTCTTTCCACATCCCCCTCTCCATGAGGAAGAATGATTAGGATTCATTAAAATGCAAAGAGAAGGCAGACTCTATTGTTCCCAAGAGTTCTTGATTTTCATATCTCAACTCCAGTCCCTGGAAAATGCTCTCATGAAAAGAGCAGTTGTGTTTAGAACCTGTACATATTTTAAATGTTCATTAAATATAAACTAAACTTATCGGGAAGTATTTGTTCTGAAGAGTGCCCTTTTTTTTTCTTGATTTGCTTCTAAGGCTCTTCAGATGAATTCTATTCCATACTTGCCCATCCTTGAGTCTGGCTTTCTGGGGTCATGCTTCTCTTTGGGTCGTGCTATGACTTACGTTCAGTATAACCACAGCTGTGTCGGTGGGTTGGCAGAAGCCTTTGGCTCTCAGAGCCTGAAACAAGGATGTTCTGCCCTAAGACTCCATGTGCTTTAATATAGCCCTTGATAATCATTGATTCCCCGCCCCCCCCACCCCCCCACCCCTCAATTTGCTTTGGTTTCTAGAGCCTGGCTAGGGATATTGAGGCATTTGAATCATCCTCTTTGTTTTAAGTCGGTCTGTCTTGCATTCTGGGAAAGTCCCTAGCCGCTGTGCAGATCCTCTGGTGGCCATTCTGGTGACAGGACTTATTTAGACAGATAAAGGAGCAGATAAGAATAAAGAGGTTCTTTAAAAAGATATTAGTTATTTTAAGAATTTTACATTAGTTGAATGGAGATGTGAAAAAATAGGGAAGACAGTAGGAGAGAGATTTGGTAAATCTATAAAGGATATTGTGCCACCTCAGATGTTTCTAATTATTAATGCTTCTAAAACAGAATCTCTGGTCTACATATGCTTCATGGCTACACAGTAAGCACCTCCTGGGTGTATTTTAAGAAAAACTGAGGGGAAATCATAGTTTCAGGTTCATGTGAACTCAGTCATTAGAGATTGGAGCATAGAAGACACTGGGTGGGAGAGGTCAAGTGTGACCTTGGTGGTGTCATCATACAAGCTTTTGGAAGCTACCTGCTACTCTGTAGGACTTCTTCCTAGTTTCAGCCTGGTTGAAAACAGTAACTTAATAAAAGATACTTCTTTATTGTCCATTGTCTGCAGATTCTGCTCATCTAGAATTTCACTCTCTTGTTTTACAGGCTTACTTTGTCAGTCTGTAAAAGCCAAGTCAAACTCAAGCCTGGAATTGTCAGGTTCCTGCCTCAAAGAGCATGGATATTAGAGGTTTTCTTATGAACCTTAGAGAAAGAAGGCTTTGGGGCCTAATAGCCATTTATCATTTTCCCACTTCTCTGGTATCTTTTAGGGTAGAAAGCCCACATTCTCCATATATATGAGTAAAAGTGGACCTAATATTCTAAAGAAAAGAGTTTTCCAGTCTTCTGGCTTCCTACTTTCTTACAGAATCCTTTGGTGACCTCTCCCTCCTTGCTTGTTCTAACCTAGTTGCAAAGAAAGACGTCAGCATTGTGAAGCTTCCCTGTGGTTCAGCCCCACAGTAGAACATCCCTGTATAGCTGAGAAGTCAGATGAGCCATCTGGTAGGTTAGAAATCAATATTGGAACCCTGTCAGCTGGGGATCTCCATCCCAGTACTTACAAGAAAGCCTGTCCTTGTGGCAAAGGGACAGCCAATCTGAAAAGGAAGTAGAAGCAGTTTTCCAGCATAAAACGCTGGAGCCTTTGAGGGCCACAGGTGACAGAGGCCCAGGCTGCATGCCTGATGTCTTGATGGGCCTGTGTTCTCTCGTAGTAAATAGTCACAGAATGTATTTTGTGCTCAGTTTATGAAATTTGACAACAGAGCCTTGAAATTCTTGTAAAGAAATTATGTGGGGAGTATATGTATTTTTGTGCAGGTATGCACACATGAGATGGGTACCTTTGCTATAGATGATGATACTGTTATGAATGAATTGAGCTGTTAATTACCTTTCAGCCCTTTTCCTTTAACCTTGACTGAAATAGACTGTAGAGGCATTTCTTTATGGGCTTGCTTTATTCTGAATATGTGCTCATGTGCATGTTTGCCTTAAGGAAAATACTCTGCTTTTATAATCTCCATGGACACCTCAGTGACTGATAAAATGTAGTTTTTTAAGTGGAAAATGTTAAGCTCAAACAGCTAGATAGAGATCTATGAGCCAGAGTCATTGTGAGTTATCTGTTATCCTTGTTCAGATGGAGAATGAAGGGTGTGTGTGTGTTATGGTATTATATCCTATACCTGCTCTTTTGAAATACTTATCCATTTAACCCAGGTCCTTTTTTAATGAAGTAGTATATTTCCTTTAAATTAGCACTATTGTTAGGCACCAAATCAGGGAAGTCACAGAATGTATGAGTAAGTAAATGTATGTATATATACAGAGGAGCCTTTCTTTTTTTGAAGATTTTATTGATTTTATTTTTAGAAAGGGGAAGGGAGAGAGAGAAGGAGAGAAACATCAATGTGTGGTTGCCTCTTCTGTGCCCCATAGTGGGAACCTGGCCTGCAGCCCAGGCATGTACCCTAGACTGGTAATCGAACCAGCGACCCTTTGATTTGTGGGCCGGCACTTAACCACTGAGCCACACCAGCCAGGTCAAGGGAGTCTTCTCTTCTAAGTGAAAAGTTGAGGATAATGCAAGCCAGGTTTCTCACAGTCAGAGAAGGGAAGGATAAATATGAAAAGGAAGAAAACTAAAGTGAACCCTGTAATGTTGGATTGGGATTGTAGATATCTATGTGAACTTGTGGTATGTTGGTTCAGGTTTTCTAAGAAGCTGATGCCAAGATAGGGCTCGATGTACAAGAGATTAATTGGGGAAAGCTCTTCTCAGGGATCTGGATGAGGCTGGGAGACTCATCAGACTGCACTGTGGGCCTTAGCCCTCTGGAGAAGTAGGGAGGCAAGGAAGGGAGGTTGAACTGGAAAAATCAAAGCTGTGGGACAGTTAGTTTTAAGAGTTTCTGCAAAGCTGACAAGGAGTCCTCGAGCCAAAGTTGCCCATCACAGGAGTCCAAGGTCTTAGCAATTGGCTTGCCTTAGTATCTCTGCTGCGCTCATTCATTGGCTAGGAGCAGCTGGTGGGAAGCATAACCTTGGCTGAAACAGTGATGGATTTCTGAGCACAGCAGCTGGGACTGTCAGTCAGTTATGCTTCCTGCAGTCAGAGCTCTGAGAGGCTCATTTTCATGACTGCTACACATGGTTTTCAAGAGGTATAGAAATAAATGTATAGAAATGATGTAAATGTGGGCAACTTAGATAAATGATTGATTTCCGAGCTACAGAAAACAGCAGCCTGAAATGTGTTGTTGTACCAGAAATCAGAAAGTGCTCAAAGAATGATGGGGACATGTCCACAGGACATAGAAGCCTGATCGACCCAGGTCCCACTAGACAGTTTGGGAACAAGTTCAGCATCAAAATAAATAATGGTACTAGTGGATTATAACCCTTTGAATAAAATGAGATTCCATGAGTTTATCCTTACCCAAATAAATAAGTGAATAACTTGGAAGCTTGACGGCTGGAAATGACATAGTTCAAAGTGTCTTCTCTCAAAATAACTTTAAGTATAACAAGGGAAAAGAGCAACCTTACAGTGGAGAAGCCTGGTAGACACTGTCCCAATCAAGTGAGCGAAGTGGACCTGAATGGTAAATTATACATCATTTCATAGGCAGCTGCAGGAACAATGCAGCGTCTCTTCTGTGGTGTTCCTGCCAAAGATGCATAACTTGCTTCTCATCACAGTGGAACATCAGACAAACCAAAATAACTGGATTATACTCTTCAAACGTCAAGAAAGACAGAGGAGGGGAAGAAAAGACCAAGAAAGTGTTCCAGATGAAGGAGATAGGAAAACTAAATGTAACACCTGATTCTGAACTAGATCTTTTTTTTCCTAAGTATTTTATTGGAACAATTGGCAAAATTTGAGTAATGTTTATGGATAGTAGTAATGTGTCCATGTTGATATCCTGGTTCTATTCATTGGTTTTTTATAATATAGGAAAATCTCCTGGTTTGAAAGAAATGCACACTAGAGTATTTGGGGGCGATGGTACACACCGGTTTGGTTACTTACTCTGAAATTGTTCAGAGGTGGAGGGCACGTGCTCCGTACGGTGTGTGCAGTTTTTCTGTAAGTTCAGATTGTTCCAGAGTTACACACACACATACACACAGTTAAGTAATCTAGGTAATTCTAGGCGATTATTTGATGTATCAATATATTGTTTGTTACTTCTAGTCTTAGGGTAGGAGGATTAAGAATGGGGAAGGCTGACAAAAATGTGGTAAGACAATTATAATGTACTGTAAATGAAATCTACTTAAAGAATCGTATTCTCATGTATATGCATAGAACACCTTTTCTCCATGTTGGAAGAATATTAGGACCTCATAGTTTCAAAACTATTTTATTATTGGAAAGCATGTGCTCATTAAACAACCTGCTTGCTGTGGAAATGAGTGGGAGGGAAAGGTTTCAACTGCTAGGGGTGTTTTGAGAAAGCCTGTATGTGAGACTTATGTTGGTTTTGTTTGTATCAGGAGTATCTGATCTTGTCTAGTGGAAACTGTTCATTTTTAACAGAACCTAAATTTCTCTTTTGGTTTGGAGAAGCAGTTCAGTCCCAGCACTGACTCTCTTTGTGTCTCTAGCTGATACAGAGAGAGATGACTTCCAGTTCTACTTCCTTTTTGTATGTGCCTTTTTTGTATGCTGACTGTGAATGATCCATTCGAGGCAGACATGTGTAATTGGAGTAGAATTATCGATACACTCAAGAAAGCAGAACTTTTGAATTTGTCTAAAGCAGCATAATTTCATGGCATGTAATTTAATGTTCTCTTTTCTTACTGGGCAAATGATCAACATACTAGTTTTGGTTTCTGAGCCATCTTTGGCCCGGGGGGAAATCTCCTGACCTTTCATTAGCAGCCAAAAGAAATGAATGAGAGAGTCAAGTACATGGATTTAGGCTAATTCCATTTTCTGTCATTCTTTCATTCTGTTTAAATTCAAGTCTTAGATAATGGAGAGGAGAAAGAAGCTGGTAAGGCATACTTAGAAAGCTTTTGTCCTTAATTCTATTCTCTGCAAGCTCGGCTAATATATACCTAGGGTAATAAATAATGTTCGGTGCTGTATTTCCAAAATGATTAGGTGTTGTTCTGATTTCAGAGAGTAGCTCAAAATTTTCAGGATGTATTAAAACAAAATTATAAGAATGTGCTGTGATGTTGCCACATTGAAAAAATTATTTATCCTAAATGAGCTAAATTGTTTCATTAGGGAAATATTTACTGTCTACTTTATGCCAAATGTGGTGCTGGTCCCTATCGTACACAGCAAGAACGAGGCAGCCTTGCCCTCTCGGCCCTCATGATGAGAACGGAAGACAGACACTGAGAGCGTTATCATAGGGGAGCCACATCAAGAACAAAATACATGTGATGTTATTCTCACATGCCTGACTCATAGTAAATGCCTGGTAATGATGGTTGTTATTATTATTTCATGTGATTTTACTCTCCTTACTGCTAAGCATCAGCGCCACAACTGTTCCTCCAGGAGAAATCTGTGATTAGTGATATGAAGCTAAGAGAATATGGCTTCAGAGAGAAAGGAGAGGAGGGCCGTGGGCAGGGTGTGGAGTTCGAAATTGGAGGCCTTACCTGGTTTGTGGACATTTGCTGTCACGATACTGAGGGCAACAACCATGAAAGGGTAGGGGATGGTGGTGCCCTTGGTTCTCTGCTGGCCATGCCAGTATTCAGTAATTCCGTGAATTGATTTGAGCAGCATTAACGGGAGTGGATCATTAAACATTTGTGCTGTTTTGCTTCATATTCTCTAGCTTTTCAGTTAGAAGCTTGTTTGTGTGAATTTTTTCTTTCCTGCTTTGTCATTCCAGCTTTATCCTCCAGACCCCATGTATTGACTTTAAAATGTCAATGCTCAGTAATTCAAAATGCAGTAACAAATATGTCTTTGTTCTTCTGGCATTTCAAATCGCTCAGACTTCTCAGCCTGTCACAAGCGGAGCTGTCCCCTAGTCTTCTCTCTGGCTCCTCGGTGGGTGGAGCCTATCTCCTGCTCTGTTGGGGTTTCATGGTGACACCCTTAGTTAAATTCTCACCATATATCAACATCTACATCTGCTGACTTGGGCTGTTGGCATTCTTCGTGCTGCCAAACCCAACTCTGTGATAATGACAGCGTTTGCCAGCATGCTTATGCGGTGACTCAGGAGACAGGGTGGCCAGCAGAGCAGCCTCTTTGTGGGAGTGGATTTTGAGAAGTGCTAATTCCGTAGCGGTTTGGAGATATTAATATCATGCTGGCAGTAGATAAACAGGCACCAGAGGGGCACAAAACAAGAAGAGAATCAGCCACAGCATCTTTTCCTCCTTTCTCTTCCTGCACATATTATTTTGTTTCCTAGACTTTTAAAAAAGTAAGTCCCTGGGTTTTGATTAAGAGAACCCTTGCACACGAAGTGGTTAGTTCATCTCCCAGCATCTCCAGAGTTTGAGTCTCTGAGAACACCAGTGTGTTAAGGGTTAACTGCATTTCCAAACAACACTAATTCGTGGCATATGGTACAGTAGTCTATTGCTTAGCATACCCCCTCCCTAAAGGGCAGCTAACCAGATGGTTTGAGTGGGGACGCTCATGTAATTATGACAGACACAAAGAAAGACATAACCACCACTCTCCCCCAATAATATCATGCCTCTTAAATTCCAGTACTTGCTACAGGTGAGTTTTGAAAATTAGTTTTTGTGGTTTGATTGCTTTGCATCAAGATGCCTTCCCAGGATGGGGCGTAAGTTTGCAGATATGAGACAGTAGTTGTCCAAAAGTCATGTCCAATGCCCTTTTTTCTAGTTAGATGTAGGTCACTTATAGTGGAGCCTCTTTCTAATTCTGGTGAAAGAAAAAGGATTCGACACAATTGAGAACTGTAAAGGGTTCTCATTTGTATGTTCTGTAGTCCTGAAAGGGCTGTTTGGAGTATTATTCCAAAGCTGGTCATCTCAGATTTTATTTGTCCCTCCATTTTGTGCCATTTTTCGTAAAGAGCCTTTATTCCACCACAGTACCTTCCTTCCCACTTCCCCTACCCTCCAATTCATTCATAGCCTTACCTTCTGCACCCCCCATAGGTGGGAGAGCCGCAGTCAGGAATTCTGATGAAAAGAGAAGCGTGCCAAGTGTTATGTTAAACCACTGTTTCTAACACTGCCAAACTGGAACAAGACATTTTCTAGTTATAGTATAGGCTAGAAAGGAGATTTGAACAAATTTAGGTCATGCTTTTATGTTTTTTTTAATCTGTGTATCTGATGTTTTAGAGCGCAGACTTTTCTTGAGGGTAGTGGCTTGTTCATAACATTCTGTAAATAGCCTGGCCTAATGTGTGCTTCTAAGATATTTTCTGCTCGTTTTTATGTATAGATTGATACAGCATCTGACTGTACTAGACAAAAAAAATGCTGAGCTAGGGAACTGTGTTATTCCATCTTGTATTTGGATTTCTAGCTTAGTAACTCATTGCTCTTAAAGTCCTCAGCTTCTCCCTCCCTCTACCAGGACGCATTAAGACCTCCAGGTGCTAATTGTTATTATTTCTGTTGACTGAGTCCCATATGCACCTCTAGTGCTCACTGACCTGTCTCTTCTGTTGCAGAAACATTGCTGAGGCCCTTGTCAGCAAAGGTCTGGCCACGGTGATCAGGTACCGGCAGGATGACGATCAGAGATCCTCTCACTATGATGAGCTGCTGGCTGCAGAGGCCAGGTGAGTTGAATAACCATTAAAGTAAACCATCGGACTCCACGACCCCACACTCCCCGGTCCTGTAATATCCTGCCTAACCCTGAACAGCAGAATGTTATGAGAAATAATAAGCTGAGAAAACTTGTATTCTTTTATTAGAGTTTTTCCCCATGAAAAGAAAAGGGGCTCACTTCAAACTTGCTGTCAAACCTTGATTAAGTACACTTAGGCCTCTATTTTTAAAATCTGCATAATAGGTATGTATCAGATGCTCTTTCTATGTAGATCAAGTATGGTATAAGATACCCTTGTCATCACTGCTGTCATCATTCCCTGGGACTAACAGTGAAGCCCTGCTTACATGTGCAGGGCATTTGCCTCTGGTTCTTACCTCCAGAGACCTCTGCTCCCCAACTCTCCCATTTATCACCTCTGGGCCTTTTGTCATGTACAAAGGAAATGAAAACATTTATTAGGAAATGAGTTTTGCTTTCACACTTCTGACAGCTGGCAGGAGGGCATTTGAGAAGCCCTGTGACATTTTACTTTTGTCCTTTATCCCTGTGGCTGTTTGCCCCAAGGACATGTATTCTGCTGAGCGGTATTTCTTACCAGCAACATTCCTCAAAGCTTTTACTCACTGAGACATCTGTCACTGGGTGGTGCAGGTAGTTGAGTGATTCCCAGACTTCCCAGGAAACAGAGCAAGGATTGAGCTACCATTGCTGAACTGACTTGGATAGCTCAGCAGACTGCTTGGACTTGACCAAAATATATCTATTGTTTCAGAGTGACTGCAGGTGTTTGCCTCACTCAGCCATTTTTCTGCCACCTAGTGCTTATTTAGTTTTAGAAGTTTGGTAATTGCCAGGTTAGGCTCTATAGTTAGAGGAGGAATGAGTTTGGGCACATTGTTATGTATACTTCAGACTTTGTCATTGAGATCACTTCTCCTGCTCTTTGGCCTAGAACATTGCCCTGCTATGTGACATTTACCTCTCATACCATGTCACATCCTGATGGATAGAGCACCTGTACAATGTCACACAGAATGTCAGCTAAGAAACCAGTTGTCAGGCTGCTGCAGCTTTTTGGATTCTTTCTTATGGGCTTTTCCCAATGGACTCTTAGTTGAGGACCTGATTCTTGAGCACAAAGAATTCAGTGAAAATACTAGTATCTTTGGTTGTTTAAGGCTCATTAATGGTCAGTATAAAATAATATAGTAGGGAGTCCGTAAATGGTGTTTCTCTAATCCTTTCTCACTTCCTCATTTTTCTCTCCCTGCCTATGTTATCACTAAATCAACTGGGCTGAAAGAACCCATCATGGGAAATGTGGCTTCACATCTCTTAAGTACTATTTGATGATCTAGTTACTGTAGGGAAATGGACAATGATTAGACCATACTTAAGGTGGGATGGGGCGGTGGGGGGAATGGATCTGTGCTGTGTGCACTCGGCTTGATCTGGTGGTAACTTGAAAAATAGGTTATGCGTTCCCAGAGTAGCAGGAGAGATCTAGAGTCCTGTTTTCTGTCCTGGGTTCACTCTGCCACTAGTGGATGTTTAATTCTGACCAGTAGGTGAGCATGAAAATAATTTGCATAGCTGCTCCGGAAAGTGAGGCCACAACAAGCTCTCTTACTGAGATGTTGGAAGAAGCTATGTTGTGCAAGTAATGTTTAATGGGTATGCATAGAGAGTGACATTTTTTAAGTTTTAGGTTTTAAGAAGAAAACAGTGCTCATTTTGAGCTGAAGGAATGTAGGGTAACAAGATGCTTGCCTGCTAAAGCAGTGGGCCGCCTGGAGCTAATTGTGTTGAGCCATGGCCTTCAGACTGATGGTGAAAAAACTGGCTTCAGGGTCACTGCTCTGTTGCAGGTTGAGTAAACGGAGAGAAATTGACTGCTTCCCCAAGCCTGTGGGCACTGCTCTGAGGCAGTACGGACCTCATAAAGATGTAGAAGCAATGGCCAGCCTGAACTGTGAGCTTTCCTTTGGAGCAGTATCGTCAGGGAGCCTCAGAATGGCAGCCCAGTGCCATCTTCTAGATGCTAACCCCCAGCGAGATGAATTAAGACCCGAAAACAGCCGGACCGCCTACCAGTTAGGAGGTTTTGTAGTCATTAAAAGATATTTTCAGTGTACAATGACCCCTCTCCATTTTAAATGATAAAGCTGGCCTCACTTCAAGACCCCGTATTTCCTGACGCGCTGCTTTATTTTGGTTTGCGTGCAATTTGAAGTCCTGCTTTCCCTATAACACACTCCTCGTGTTCCCTTGGCATTCTTACTCCCGTCACATTACAGCATGTCAAAGCTCTCTTTATGTGCTTCTTCCACCCCTTATCCTGTCTGTCTGTTGAATATTATGGGAGTTTAGGGTTGTTTTCCCCAGGATAGATTAGCTGTATTTTTTTCCAGTTGAACTCTGCCTTGTAATTTTATGCCCGTGTCAATGGGCTTCCTCTATCTCCCAGCTTAGTGTCCTCTGCAGATCTCATTAGCGAGTTGTTTATGCCTTCCTCTGCCCTGAATAGAACCCCTAGACAAGAATGGCTTTGGTGTTGACCTCAAGTCTCTCACTGCATAGACTGTCACTTAACTGTCTTTTGTTTGTCATCCTTTAGCTAGTTTTTAATCTTCAGTGATTGTGTACTGAACCACGCCAATTTCAATTAATTTCCCAAGTAAAATTTCTTGAGATACTGTGTCTAATGCTTTAGCAAAGGCCAAATTAATAACATCTGCTGTGTTCATATCCTTTAGTTTGGAACTCATTTGGTAAATAATAAGTGGTTCTTTAGCCTCAAGGGTGTTGATTCCAAGGATTTCCTCGTCTCTGATCCCTGGATCTCTGTTTGTCTGGTGATACCAGCGTGGTGCACAGCGCTCTTCCATTGACTTTACTCTCCAGAGCACTGCTTGGTCAGTAATCCTTTCAGAGAAACATTATAAGCTTTGGGGAAAGGGCAGCCTGTTAACTCGTCTGACTTAACCGGGTCAGTGGACCTGCCTGCCTGGGAGCTGATCAGCTTTCTCAGGGCTCTGAGCGCTGCTTCCTCCGCAAAGTGGGTATGATCTGCCAGCCTTTCTCAGATCATCTGACGGGAGCTCGGGGAGTGTTGTGTTATGTGCCCATCGGGAGACCAGGTGAGACTGAAGAGGGTGAAGAATATCAATTTGCAGTTTGCCTGCTGCTTCCAAGCATATTCACCTGCCTCCAAGAACATGCTCACACCACTTCAGCAGCTCTGTCCAGTTTGCCAGCCCTTCCAAGCTCCTTCACGCAGATGCCTGTCTGCTCTTGGGAAACCCTTGTTGTGCCTCAAATACATGGTACGTCTAGAGGAAGCCTAGTCTTTTTTGTTCCAAGGACAAATAAGTTTCCCTAATTCTCAACATGTAACCCTCCTTTCTAGTTCAGCTGTCTGTCATCAGCCACCTCCTCTCTCATTACCTTGTGTCTTGGCAACATAAGGTTTTGGCATTTTTGTATGTGCTCTCAGGCCTTGTTCTCTTCTGGGCTTCATTGAAAATCCCTTGACTTTGTCCGGGGTTCTGAGAGCTCTAGTGTATGTTCTTCTTATTTTTAGCAAAAAGAACTCAGCAGCTAATCCACACTTCTTGGTGACACTCCCGAACTTGGTTCTTCTTTTTAGGGACATCATGTGGTCTCCTTTAGAGAGTGTGACACATTATGTCTTTTATGCTCCATCGTAATGTTTCATTCTGTGTGTTGACTTCCCAACATTCCCAGTCTCGGTTAACTTTGGTTTGTCTCAGTCTGCTGGCTTGCTGCGTCCCTAAACCTTGATGAGTGGTTTCAACTTAAGACAGGGCTTTGACTCCCTCAGAGAATCTTTCGTGTCCTTGAGGGATTTCCAATATTGAGTCATTATCAAGACCCTTCTTATTTTCTGAGGTGTTTGTATACTCTATCCTATACACTTGGCAGAACACATCCAGTATGATTTTAAACAGGCTAGAATGTGAATTTCTTTAATGTTCTAGAGGTCATCCAAGTGGGCTTTTGTTGAGCTTGTCATGGACACTGAAGATGAGCTGGTGATGCTGGGAATTATAATCAAAGCCTGCTGTGTGCCTTGTTTCCCTTGGACATCGCTACCTGGGGAAAATTATCTGTGTGCATTCTTTAAAATCCACTAGTAACTGTATTTTAAAATGTAATACTTAAGTTTTCCTAGAAGCTGTTAGCTTCTGTGGCTCACTGCAGGAAAACACAGAAGTTGGGGCTTTATTTCTTTAAGGCACCTCTTAATCCTAAGATTTTGTGATATCAAGATAGGATGTATGTATTCAGAAAAGAAAGTGATCCCCCAGCTTGACTGTGGGAAAGCAGTTATTCTGAACAATCTAGTGTTCTAGCCAATTTAAATAAATTTAGAGTCATTCAGAACATACATAATGAGCTTAGGGTTATCTTGGAAGAAGAGAAAAGGGCAGGCTCTCTCTTATCTTTCCATGTGTTTTCTATTTCTTTCCCAGCACACTGCAGATTAAGAGAACTGTGGTGTTGTCCTCCACCTTTGAGAAGCAAGCATGAGCCTGCCCCTTTCTCAGCTCTTCCTTGGTTCCCTCTCTTCCCAGGCCCCACAAGGACTGTTTTCTGATTGAGCAACCCTGCAACATTTCCTTTTTAAAAAAATAAAAACCACCAACTAGTGCTCCTGCCTTGCTGACTTCTGCATCTCCAGGCTCCAAACCCCATCAGTGCCAGTCCTTGATTAAAGTCCTATCAAACTGTTTTTAAGTAAGAGTCTGTCTTGGTAATGTAGTTACGTAGGGCCATGATGGGCCTACCAATTTCCATGCATTTGTAGCAGTGACTTGTAAAGAAAGGTATGTTGCATTTGTACTGAAGTGTTTCCAGTACCACTGGGAAAGAAGTTCTTGGCCTCCCATTTTTTTCTGATTTATAGAAATTTTTCCATATTTTTTCTGATTTAGAGAAGTTTTTCCCTCAAAATTTCCATAGGAGAAAAAAGTAATTTGTGCTTAAAAAGTACAAAACTTTTTCTTAAAGATCTTATTAATTCATTTTCAGAGAGATGGGAAGGGAGGGAAAAGAGGGAGAGAAAAACATCACGACGTGAGAGAGAAACATCAATCCATTTGCCTCCTGCACGCCCCCAACTGGGTACCTGGCCCGAAACCCAGGCATGTACCTTGACAGCGAATCATACCAGGGACCCTTCAGTTCGCAGGCCGGTGCTCAGTCCACTGAGCCACACCAGTCAGGGCATACAACTTTTTGATAAAGTCCTTCCTCTCTGCATCTTTAATTAAACTGCATTTATAGTATTGATTATGAATGTAATGTGAGGACTTGCCAGCAGTTTTTGCTGCAACATAAAAACCTCTAACTTTAGTATTCTTAAGTGGAAGAGCTCAGTACTACTAGTTTGACACAGTACTGATTTGTTAAATATCTTATTAAGAAGCAAGTTTCACCTGCGTACCAATCCAGTGAGAAAATTGGTGTTGAATTTGAGTGTGTGTTTAGAATTTTTAGAACTAATATATCCTATCACAGGGTATAGATTACATGAGTTAACCAGTTCTCCAAGAAAACAAATCATTCCTCTATTGGGAACAGTTGTTCAAGGCTAGTTTATTTTGCATGTGGTAGCTTTGCATTCATTTCTTTTCTTTATTCTCATTTTTATGAGTGTATCCTGGGGCCTAGGCATTGGGGATAATAGTGGTGAAGAAAAAAGGTAATAGACTCAAGCCTTACAAAGCATGCAATCTCAGAGGGACAGACATTAAATAACTTTAAGAGTGCCTCTAGATACTGCTAGTTTTCCTATTCTCTTTTCTTACCTGTTTTCTTAGCCCCTCCTCTTTTCTCCCTCTGTGTTGTTAACACTGCCTGCCGTACATCTTTTTTATTCCATCTCTCATTTCTATTAAATTTTCCCAGAAGAGCATCTCCTTGAAATTCATCTCTTCTATCCAGCCTCTGTTCTTATCTTCTCAATAGTTTAATGACACAGCTTTAAATAAACCAAGATTTCTCACTTTCAATCTAATGACCTCTACAAGTGAAATTTCTTTTTGTATAAAACTAGATCCTACTGAATACTGTTAAAAACAGAGCTTTGATTTGGAGTTTTTCTCTTTCCTTGTCTTGTAATTGTAGATTCCTGTAACACCAGGATACGGTGGGGGTTTTAGCCCATGCTTCATAGAAAGCTGGAGTTGGGTGAATTACCTTCTGCCCTCTTCACTCAGCTGCATTACATCATGTCAGTGCAGAGGAAGGAGGCCGTTCTTCTCTCCAATATGCTGATGGCTTCCTTCGTTTAACCCTGGAAGGGCACACCCCACGACGTTTTGGGCTTGCAGTTAGGTGTCACGGTCAGGAGGCTGCTAATGGGATACAGCACCTGTCAGTGTGGGGTGTTTCACTCTTGGGGAATAGGGTAGATCAGCTATTGGGGAATAGGGTAGATCAGCTATTGCAAGAGCCTGTGATAACAGGAAAATGCATTAAAAGAGCTGGTGTGGGGAAGTGATTGGACGACACAGCTGAATGTGGGGAAATTTAGCTTTTCCCTTTCTTCAGAAAAGATGATGCACTCAACATCCAAATAGCAGTAATCAATCTGCATTTAAGGCAGCACAAATGGCCACTTCTGGAGCGCTGTATAATGTCTCCATTTCCAAATAGTTTTTCTCCTTCAGGATATTAAGAGGATCTGTTCAGTCTCCATCCTATCCTTCTCTTCCCTTCCTACCCCCAGTTCCTCTGGCAGAACTCAAGCTGTGAGACTTACCTTGATGACTAGTGTAAGGGGTTTGGGATAAAGTTGGAACCCATTATGTTTTCTATTTTGAATACAAAGCTGTGGGTGGTTCTGCCAGGTCCTGGTCAAATAATGAACTCGTAGTCAGAAATAGACCTCCTTGCCTGATCTTTTTGGTCATCGTTAATCTGCACTTTTTCTGTTCCTTCAGAGGAACGGCCCTAGCTGATTGGGCTCATCGGTCTCCATCCACCACGCCCCCATCCCAGTGCAGCTGCGACCAATCATCTGTCCAGAGCATCTTGTCTGTTCTCTTTTGTCTCACTGTTCTCTTGGCTAAATGGCTCCTGCTCCTTTCACACTATTCCTAAATATTTGAGGTTTCGAAATGTATTTCAAAATACATTTGAAGATGTTCATACTGGGAATATAATTTTAATCCAAAATAGTTCATAACAATGGAGTGATAACACTTGACCCTTGACTCTTTTGAGTGCCTTATAACTTGACTCCCTAAACCAGTTGTTCCTCGGAGTATGGTCCCCAACCAGCAACATTATCAGCATTTGGGTACTTGTTAGAAATGTGAATTCCAAGGTTCCTCTAAAACTGCCCCCGCCCCCAGACCTACTGAGTCAGAACTCTGGGGTTGAGTCCTAGCAATCACTTAAGACATCGTTCAGGTGACCCTGATGGGAGAAGAACCACCGGCACTAACGTGTAATTCCCAGGAGACCACTGCAGAACAAACCACAGTATGTGTCCTTTTATGCCAGATGAATAATCCTAACTGCAATTGGAATTACAGCCATGGTTGTAAGTAACAGAGAGCAAGGCATGGAATGAACAGGCTTTGGATTTCTTTGCATGTCTCTGTCCTCGCAGTGCCTTCCCTGTGGTGACAGCCCTTGTTGTTCCCCCCACATCAGTTGAACAGCTTGTTATTCCCCTTAACTCTTATCTCTGTCCCCTTCCTTATACTCTGCATTCACGGCTTTTTAATTCGACTCCTTTTGAGTAGCTTTCACCAGTTCTTGGCTAATTTAATGTGAAATCATCTTGAGGGTTGCTGTGTTGCTTGATTTGGTTCATCTGCAGTGTGACGTGGCTGAGTGGGTCAGAGGGCTGAGTCTCTATCACAGATGTCCCTATCCTACTTTGCTGTAAACCTTGGGAATCTCTCAGGAGGACTATAGTTTGAATAATTAATCACTGATACATCAATGCATAAACAGAATTTTATAGCTACCGGTGAGGGGGAAATCCACTTCATAGCTTTCTTTCATTTGCAGGATTCTTAGCATCTGAATTTCTTATAAACTCCCTCATGCATTTCTGTTTTATCCTAAGCTGCCCCTGACTCCTCACTCCAGCTTTAGGCCCAGAAGTTGAAATGTATTACTTTCCATTCCTTTGCCTCTGCATCAGGTTCAGGGATCCAAATTTCTAGTGGCTGTCAATGAATCTTTTCCAGCAGGTTCCAGTAAATGTAGCTCACCTTGGAAAAACCATTTCCAAACAGTAAGTCTGTTGCTTTTCACCCAGTCAAAAGACACATTAACATTTTCTCTGATTTGTTAATGTTACAATAACAAATATATTATCAGGTGCATTGGGCATATAAACGAAAATATACATTCTGTGGGGATTTGGAGGAGCAAGTAAATAATTGCAAGTATAATTGTGTGAGAGTGCAGATGCAAGTGGGTGTCTGGGATGCTCGGGGAAGGAGCCCCTTAATCAAAGGCTTAACCACAAACAGAACCCATGAGACAAGGCGTGTTCTATTTGGAAATGGAAAACAGTAGTGTGCTACTGTCCTATGACACAGCAGTTACACTTCTGTGAAGTTATCTGAAGGAAGAAATAGCAAGATACCCAGTAGTTTATTTG
The DNA here is from genome assembly GCA_007922815.1 of Macrotus californicus. NCBI lineage: Eukaryota > Metazoa > Chordata > Mammalia > Chiroptera > Phyllostomidae > Macrotus > Macrotus californicus. Next base: position 23,146 of record VMDR010002310.1, read on the forward strand.
AAAGTTATTCTTTATGACATTATTTATAATATCAGAAGTATTATATTTACATAGATACATAGCAGCAGGCAGTTGATTAAATTATAGAACATGGATCCATGTGATGGCTTTATTTGCAGCTCTTAAAAATGATGAAAAACATTATTGTTTCTGCGGGGGGAGAGACTGTAAAACTTTTCCCACATTTTTCTTGAAGTACAAGTGGGTGGGCCTGTGTGTATATAAACACTTAGAAATTATGTTAATGATAGCTTTATCTTGGAATAGAATTAATGAATCATTGTAACACCATATTTTTTTCTGATGGCCATTTAGGCCTTTGTGACCAAGACATGAGAAATTACAGAATGAGTGTTGTTGAAACACTTTCAAGCTGTCATTGCATCTGATCTCACCTTTCTGAGGCCTTCCGCTTTCAAGAAGACTTCGGACTGATATTGAGCATTCCTACCCAGAACTAAGTCCTGTGGTCCTAATCAGGGCCCCTGAGTTCATTCGTTCGTGTTTCCCATCACTTCAGCACTAGGATGCCTTTTCTCTGGTGGTTCTCTGCCACAGAGCTCAGTTTTTCCTCCTCTCTGCTAAGTACTGAAGATCTGTTGCCCCACCTGGCACAATAGCATGGGTCTTCATTTCTTCTTGTATTAATTTTAGGTGATATGATGTTACTTGATTCAATGCCTCATAATACCTATGGGGTCATTAGTCAGCCTACCTCCCCTTGGCTATAGGACTCAATTTCCTCATTTCCAGTCTGTGTAAGCTCCATCTTTTCTGTCTTTCTTATCAGTAATTCTGATTTCGTTGAAAATGCAGCCACATAATCTTAGCGCCCCCACCTACCGTTCTGCCCCTGTGCCTGCTCTGTATCTTATTTTCTGAGTGTCAGGACCCTGTTGCTTCCTCTGACTGACAAGGAACCAGTAGAGAGGCCAAAGGAATTGTTTATTGCTGCTATGTTTCATTGATGCCTGTATTTGCTTCATGCGGAAACCCTGTATTCATCAGTGTGACCTGAAACACAGTGAGAGGTGCCTTTGAAGTTTAGCAAGTTATTCACTCTTTGTTCTGCTTTTTAACCTCTCCCGTATTGTTTAGTAGGAGTTTCATACAATCCTGCCACTTGGTTGTTTTATTGTTTATTGTTTATGATGGTCAGAGTTTTGCTCCCACTCACTGCCATCCAGATTGTTATCTGTTTCTGTAGTTGTAGGAGACTTGCTGAGGAAATGCGACGCCTTCATCCTTGGTGCACCTCTGCTTCTGGTCAGAGGCCAGGCTCCTCTGCCCTGACCATTCCAAGTAAAACCAACATGCCTAAAAACAAGCATAAATCCTGACACTGGGCGTCCAGAAGAGCCAGCAAGCCTCACTCTTCCGCCCTGCAATCACTTTGGCATTATCCATGTCTCCAGCTAGAAAGACTTCCAGTTGCTCTGCATTAGTCAGTCACCAGTCATTTGTTCAGCTTTTCTAGGTACACAGTAACTGAACTAGATGCCCTGGGTTTATATAACTCTGTGAACAGAGATCTATGTTAAATACGATAGCAAATATTAAGGGCAGGATCCTAACCCTCAAAGGGCCTGAATTCCAGCCATAAAAATAAAGATGAACACATCATGCACTTTGAAAGTAATATGTTGCCGTTTATAATTACATGCTGAATTCATCCTGCCCTCCCCCCCATATGTATATTTATATCATTCCACTACCATTTCAAAGTCATGTGTAAATACTCCCAGCATACAAACTGCAGCTTACTTAGGATCTCAGGTAAAGAATTCCTGATGTGATAACTGTGAGTCCTTTTTATTCTATACTTTGGGCCTGGAAGGATACACACACAATGAATGACTTGGGTTTACAGAGATGGAGCAAATGGGCCTAACTGGATTAGAAAGTGTAACGTAGAAACCATGTAAAGATATAAACTGGGGCCATATGGCAGAGGTTCCAGAGAGCCAAGCACTAAAACCCACACTTGGTGTCACAGGCTGGTGGTCTTTGTTTTAGGTGGAGCAAAATGATCAAATGGATTTTTGTGAGAAGGCATGCTGCAGTGGGACAGTGTTGAATCAAAGTAGTATGCAGTATCAAAAGGGATTGATTGAATTCAGTTAAAATATTCTTGATGTAATCTTGGAATAAATTGGTGAGGGTCTGGCCCAGCAGGGTTGCAGAAGGGCCAAGTAAGCACAGTTAGGAAGGAGGAAAGTATTGGATATACGCAGTGAAGCAGAACCCGAGTTAGGGACTTTTTGGTTTCTAGGTACCAAGAAAGCATGGTTTAAGGGAAATTACGGATTCAGGAGCTTCTGATACCTCTCAGCTCTATAGCTTCCCTTTCCAGCTAATTCTCTGTTGTATGCCATTTTTGCTTTCCATCACTTCACTTTCTTTATGTATGAAATTATTTCTTTTTCTAAAACTACTGGATGCTCCTATTCCTCAGAAAAATTCACATGTATAATTTTATCATTTGAGGGTTCATAGATAACTTTCAGCATTCTAGGTGTGAAGCTCACTCATGTCCCAGGTTAAGAATTCCTGATGTGACAGCTATTTTATGGTTGGTATTAGGCAGCATCTAACCACAGATCCTTTGGCTTTCTTTTAGTCTCACAAGAATGTTTGTTCAGAATGACAGCCTACCATCACTGAATTGGGATTAAGATTATGGTCCAATATGAACTGTTTATGAGTCAGTGATGCTTTGGAGAGGGTTGGTCTGTAGGTTTTCCTGTCTGAGTAAGGAACCCCAAAACCTAAGAACAAACTCTGTTTCATCACATAAAGCATGGGTGTCAAACTCATTTTCACCAGGGGCCACATCAGCCTCGTGTTTGCCTTCAAAGGGCCAAATGTAATGTTAGGACTGTATAAATGGACTGGTGGAGGGCCAGATTTGGCCTGCGGGCCTTGTGTTTGCCACCTGTGGCGTAGAGTGTGCTGACGTTCGAATCCTCTTGTGCGAAGGTGGGGGGGGGAATCTTGTTTAACAGATGATGGTGTTATTATCTAGTGGGGAGGCAGTAGCATCTCCTGTGTGGGGATTTTAAACTTTGCTGTTTAAAGAAAGAAGAGTGTTCCTAGTGATTGGAATGAAATTCTGCTACCACAAGTATAGCTTCTGAAGGCTTCCAGAAGCGACCTAGAAAGCTGGGTTTTAATTTCTCTTCCAACCTTTACCCCTTTGTATGAGTGGGGATATATGCTCACTTTTCCTGGCTGGTGATGATTTCTGTCTGTTATTGACACCACTGGTCTTTGCCATCTTTGCACTGCTGTGTCCTGGAGACAAAGCTTCTGAGAGGAGCAGGCTGTGTTCTGCCCCACTGCTTCCTTTCTGCTAGCTGGCCTGAGCACCAGCCTGCCTTTGTGAGAAAGCAGCTATTAAGCAGACACAGCAGGAGAAGTTTGGAAGTCAGGAGTTTCATTCCTTGCCTAATGAAAAGGGATGTTGAGCTGTGGTTGCAGCCTGCAGAGAGAGGGAATGTGGGAAGGGGTATTGGTGTTTGCTTTGTGGAGCAGGTTATCAGTGGAAGCAAACCTGCTAGCTGACTACCCTCCCATATCTCAAAGACAGAGCTCCCCAAACCTACCGCATAGAAACTGGGTTATGTAAGATGCATGGAACCCACTGAGAAGTAGTGACAAGGCAGCAGAACCTGGGTCTTGACCGTACCATCTATGCTACTGTTAGGAGGCAGTCATGTCCTATAGCCTCCTAGTCCTAGAACAGAGATGTACACTACAGTATATTCCCTTCGGCAAAGAACAGGGCAAGCCTGCCACTCTTGGTGTTTACTCCTTTCCTCTCTGAGATGCGTGCATGAATTTCTACACTGGGCACTTCCCCAGTTACCGTCTTAACGAAAAGCTCTCGCTGTGGCATTATCAGCCTTGTGTCAGGCCGAGGGAGGAGTCCTGGGGATGCCTCACCCAGGTCATCTCCACAGCAGCATGTGGACAAGAACCAAGCAACCCACACAGGGAAGGAGACCCAAACTGAACTGTGTGCTGTTTAGCTCATTTCTCAGGGAGCCCTCACGTTCTGCATCCTGGGTTTAGTGTACCACTTACACTTTAGAGTGCTCCGTAGGTGGGCATTATTTGTACTTAGTGTTTATGAATTATTAACTTTTAATTTTGCCTCTGTTTTGTTAACAACGACGAGAACTGTTTCTCAGTTTGTATATGATATTATAATATTACTCTCTTGCTGCCTTTTGAATGAACCTGAATTGATTTAATTTAGCAGCCATAAGTATGGAAAGATAGTCTTTGAAGGTTTTTCCAAAATTAATACCTGAATGTAAATAAGTGTCTGATAATACCCTTTTTAGAAACAAAGTAGATCATAAAGTTTTTTTAAGACTTAATTTTAAAGAATTCTGGTTTGTTTGTTTTTAAATGCCTTATGCACACGATTATCTGTGGGTTTTGGTTTGAGGCATTATGTTTTTTCTCTTGGATAGCATGCTTAATCTTTTAGTTAAGTCCTGGATTTCTGCCTATGGCACGGAGCTACTTTGGGGTCACAAAAAGAAAGCAGAATTTTAATTTATCACCTTACTTCCTTTGCCTGGAGAACCTCTCTTTTCTAACTTACTGCTCAGGCCCAGTTCTTTTCTCCTCATAGTACATGAGATGCTCCCCAGCCTCCAGGAAAGGTCACGAGTTCAGCAATGCCCTCACACGATGTCTGTTATAGGGCAGGTCCATTTATTTCACTTGTCCTTGCTGTTAGAAGAAGATAAGGCTGCAGGCAGTTTGGGCCCCCAGAGGACCTGCAGAAAGCTTAGCGGGCTTGGCTTTGAAGAAAGGCAAGCTGCAATCAGGGTGGCCGTGCACTTGCCTTGCCTCAGAGGCTTTGTTCTTCCCAAGGCAGTTCCTCAGAGTTTATGATAGGAGAGTGGGGACAGGGGAAGCCTGTTGGGCGGCAGAGGATGAGTTAGAGCTGTTGTTGGCTTCCATCCGGTGGTTTCCCATATAAACATCCTCATCTCCTGTTAGCTTGTAAATCCCGCGGGACTGGGACAAACCCTGAGAACCAGCCCTGGTCCGTGATCATTAACAGGCTCCCAGAATGATAAATCATTGGATTAAAGTGTAAAAGGAAGAATCTGACCTATTTGCAATTTCTAAAGCTGAAGAAGCCCTTGATTCAAGTTCAGGAGGGAGCCCTGGGATTCGAGGAACTTGGAAATGCTTTCTTTCAGTTAGCATTTCAGATCAGAGTGAGTGTATGATTTTTTTTTTCTTGTTAACTCTGTACTTTCATATCTTACCATGACCACAGAATGAAAACCAGATAGTAAAGGAAGCATTTGTTTGTTGTTCCTGAACAGGGGGCATTGTAAATCAGGTGGGTGAGAGGCAGATACCCTGTAATAGAGGAAGGGGTGAGGAGTGAATGGTAATGGCCCAAGTATGTAAGAAATATGACAAAATATGACTGTAGCACAGGAGCCCAAAGCCAGGATCCGTTTAAATGTTCGTGATACTCTGAATAAAACCACCCGAGGACTAGCAGATGTGGACATGCCGTTTACTACCTGCATGACAGGGGCGTGCACTAACAGCAGCTGGTTGGAGCAGAGTGACCATGCCGCCTCTGGTCTAAAGCCCGTTTATAAAGGCAGCCGGGTCCAGTTTGCACAAACCTCCGTGTGGCCCGGAGCTACATGACTTCAGTGTGCGGGTGCAGAAGGAAAAGGTCAAGAAGCAGTCACCGGACAAGAAGGCATTCCCAAAAGGAGATATGGAGGGAGTTACAGTCCACTCCCCAAATAATACACATTCCTTCTGGCCAGTGGCTATCTGACCAGCCCTCAGTCATGGGTGGGGAGAGGGCCATGTCCACTGACCCCACACTTTTCCACTTTGCACCAAACAACACTCACCTCATTTGGTTTATGAGTTTGATTTAGAAAGTGAAGACCTGAAAGTGACCCTGCAGAGCAGTGTCCTCTGTTGCTGGTTATTTAGTGAGAACCTGGTGGGAAGACTGTAGAAGTGTGGTTACTAATGTGAGGGCTTGAAATACTGGCCCCAGTCTGGACCATTTTCCCTCTCTGGAATTCAGGAACTCTTAAAAAGGCTGGTCCGCAGAGTGGGCACACCCTTGAATCTCTATTGCTCGTTCTCCAAACTCAGAAATGATCCCTGCTCGGGTCTGCAGACTGGCAGGGCACAGTAAGGTCTTGTCTAACAGTATAGTGACTTGAGTGATTTACCCATCAGTTTTTTTTTCACCAGTCCTTCATTGTTACATGCGTGACATACCCAGTTATGCTTAGGCTTCTGACCTTGTTACCATTCAAGGGATTATGAGATAAAAAGTGGGATATTGGAGCAAACCAACCAGTGGTCAGATGCATGACAGAGAGAGTCCCAGAGTCCCCTGCTAAATCCACTGTTATTACAACCTGAGACTGATTGAAAATGAGGTTTAATGTCAGTTAAGTAGCCTTTGCTAATTTTTTTTTCTCCCATAAATCGTTTTTCCATACAATATTGCTTCATTCGGGGCAGCTTATTTTTTTTACCTGGGAGGAACTTATTTCCATTAGAATTGGAACACTAGCTACATATTTTGCATTTTAAATGTTTCATGTGATTAAACACAGAAGGAAACATTATTACTTCTGTTTCTTAAGATTGTACTCTTCCAACTGATTCTGTTGTGCCTGGAACAATGCCTCTAATTTGGAAACAAGTTCCGGGAGCTCTCTGATTCCCAGGCGCACTGTTAGCCGAAACTAGCAGCCAACTACTGATAACTGGGTTCAGAAGAGCAGGCTTGTCATTTCCCTCCACCAGATACTCTTGCAGAGACTGGCTACTCAGTCCTGTGCAGAGTGACTTTGTGCAGCAAGTGGTAGTCCCCTATTTGAATGACCTCTCTTCTCACCCCGTTTTCTCACCCTCCTACCCCTTCCCTCTGTGATTTGTTTTTTAATTGGGTTTTTTCTTCTACAGAGCTATTAAGAATGGGAAAGGATTGCATAGCAAGAAGGAAGTGCCTATCCACCGTGTCGCAGACATATCTGGGGTGAGTTGTGTCCCTGAATAGAGCCTCTGTGGCTCAGAAGTCCCAAGAGTTTAGCTGCTGATTCACCAAAGTACGTTAGCTTATGAGTTTTCTGTAGCTCATTTGTTTTCAGGCACTAAATGTGAATTTTTCCAGGGCTGTTGCCTCTGCATCTATAGAGATACTGTTTTATATTCTGGAAAAGCAGAATTGAAACTAGGGCTTAAACTGAACCTCCTATCTTATCACCTGAACTGTCACTGTGTTGCTTTACCATTTTTTAATTATTACGACTTAGAAGATATTTCTTTCCAGTTGTATTAAAATAAAATGATCTCTTTGTAAAATCCCTGTTAAATTCTCACTATGACTGGAACATCTTAGTGGGAAAGGTCAAGTACAGATTTTAGGACAAGTTTAAGTATTGTCATTTCCTCAAACTTCTTGTTTCTGAAGTTGCTTCTAAGTGGGAGAAATGGGTGAGCATCCTTTGAGCTAATGCATGTAGATGCTCCAGAAGAACAGAAGATGACACACTTCTGAGCTCTCAAAAGGCTGTAGTTGGGAGGGTTTATTCACTTATTCAACAGGTATTTCAGTGCCCTTCTGTGCCTGAACTGGTCTAGGCACTGAGACTGTAACAATGAACAAAACTGATACAGTCCCTGCATGCATGTGGGAAAGAGAGACAATGGCAAAATCAGGTAACGCCAGTTGCTACAAAGAGAAATAAAACCAACTAAGGGAGAGTAGTGAGCAGTTGAGGTGCTGATTTTGATCATCTGCCCAGAAAAGGCTTGTTGGTTCATCAGTTCACCCTCTGTTCCTGTGATACACCATCCATGTCAACTCCCACAGTCACTGATGGTTAAAGAGGGGATTCAGGTCATGTGCAGGGAGGACCACGTAGCCTGAGGGTGGTGACAGAGGAAGAGCTAGTAAATCTTAGCTTAGACACCCAGGAAGTAAGTGCAACTATAAACAAAAGCTGCTAGAGCTCAGCCTAACCCATAGCAGGAATGAAATAGAATAATGTATCTTCCTGTTATATTGTCTTTCCTAGCTGGCTGAGACTTTGCCTGATGTTCCTGTGATCACACATCATAAATGTCTGGCCAGCTCACCCTTGCCTGGATGTAGTAGTGTCTTGTTCCTGTTAAGCAATGGGATTCTTTTGAGCTTTTCTTTCTCTCTGGCCAGTCACTACAGATTACAGATTAAACACTGCTACCTACATTAATTGGACTTTTGTCAAGAAATTGTGCCTCTCTTTAATGAATGACATACATTGATACACATTCTCCATAGCAGAGCGTTCTGAGCAGTCCACAGACCTGTTGCTGATGGCCTTTGAGCCACAGGTGACTAAGTTGTATCTGCTCATTGCTGACTGTGTGATGCTATCAGGCTTGTGGCTTACCTTGCTGAGTTTACAATGTACATACGTTAATTTCTATATGTGCCTGCTATGGCATTCTTAACAATAGTTTCCTCAGTGTCATTTTTTTGGTGAAGATGTTGGAGTAATTGGAGGGCTATTTTTTGGCGGTTCAGCTGCAGGGGAGAAAGTTAATACGTACCTATTTTGGAAAGCACACGATGATTCCTCTACATCAGAGCCAGATGAGCCCGGGCTCACAGTCCAGGGCCTTCCAGAAGCTGAATGAAACCTTGGGGATGGTGCTTTTTTTGCCTGTGGAGTTCATTTTCTTGCTGAGATTTCCCATTGGCAGTAAGGGGAAATCCTCAGCAGGTTTTTTGAGGCAGATGCACACTTTCTTCAGGAATGTCCCCTTGGCATCTGCCAGTATAGTGTCCTCATGGTCTTTATTGCTGTCTGTACATCTTATGTTGCCTCCAGCCTTGGTGAGTTTTGGTGTTTTCCTATTTATTTATTTACTTACTTACTTACTTACTTTTTTTTTTTTTTTTTTTGGTAGCAATGAATTTGCCTTCATAGTCTTCTTTGTGTGTGTGTGTGTGTGTGTGTGTGTGTGTGTGTGCACACCCGCGCCCCACCCCCCATCTGTAGCTCAATTTCATACATATCTTTATTCTCTTTTCTGTCTGGATATTGAAGAATTGGTTCGCTCTTATTGTTTTTAAAAACACATGCCAATTAAATCTTCCTCAGCACCTAAATGAAAGAGAAAAGTTTGAGCAAGTGGGCAAGTGAAAGTCAAAAAGCTATTTCATTTAAATAGATGTCGGAATGGCCTTGTCCACTTTCATCACACATTGTTCAGCTTAGTTGGAGGTTTTCTTTTTTTTCTTTCTTTCATTAATTTTTTTTTTTTGTGCCCTCTATAACAGAAGATCTTTCTCTTCCCCTTCCAACCTTCCCTTCTTTCCGTCAAAGTGTCACGTTAAATATGTGTGTGTTGAGTGCCCCTTGTGCCATTTAAGTGACATATTTCTGTTTCCAGCTTCCCAGAGCATGCTGTGTCTGAGGGGCAGGGAGGCATGTGGGTGTCAGGCAGGCAGAGAGCTTACAGCCAGATGAAGACAAAACACCTGGAGTACAGTCCATGGAATACACACATATAATAGTTTCACAGAAGTTTCTTAACCTTCTTGTAATTTTTAAGTGTGTTCCTCTTTCTCCTCCCTTCATGGCCCCCATCTTAGCTGTGGTCAGGCTGACAGTACATATGCAACCTACTGCCAAAATAGCTGACCCTGAACTGGTGTTTGTGCATAATACTGCTTCCCACCTTAGTGTACATCCTTGGGGGTGGACATATAGAGTGGGGCAAAATGTATTAATTATCATACTTGACCTTGTTTTTATAAGTTCCTTACATTTTATCTCTTAAACACCCTCAAGAAATGTGCTGTATAGAAGAGATTATATATCATACTTGTGAGACAAATCACCTGAAAACTTCTAGTTTTAATGGCTTCCAGCATTTAGTGTTGAGTTTCTGCCTCACTGTCCACACCTCTTGTATTTTTAAAAAGGATTTCAACAGGTAGGGTCAGAGGGTGTTATAATGCCTCGTATGGAGACTTAGCAAGTGTGGCGCCTGGCTGGTTTCCTCTGGTGGAAAGTCAGCGATCCAAGCACAGGAGTGAGTGGATGATTGCCTATTTTGGCAGGTGAGACCCTGGCCTCTCTGGTGATGAAACAAGCAGGATTTTTATGTCCATTCATTGGCTTTCCCTAGGACTGGACTGGTCTTTCTTTTTTTTTTCGCTACTGAGTGTTCTTTCTTTCTTTCTTCCTCTTTTCCTTTCCTTTCCTTTCCTTTCCTTTCCTTTCCTTTCCTTTCCTTTCCTTTCCTTTCCTTTCCTTCCTGTTTTATTTTATTTACTTATTTTTAGAGGGAAGGGAGGAAGAAGGAGAGGGAGAGAAACATTGACAGGCTGACTTTCATACACTCCCCAACTGGGGACTGAACCCACAACCCACGCGTGTGCTCTGGCCGGGGATCAAACCAGTGACCTTTCACTTGGTGGGAGGATGCCCAGCCCAGCCACAACATCAGGGCTAAGTGTGTTTTCTTACTCTGTGTTCTGCTCTCCCCATGCAGCCTGTTACGTCCCCTTCCATATTGAAAGCTCAAAAACTGTTCTGGTGGATCCCAGCCAGAAGGTTGTGGTTTTGTTTCCTGTTTGTCTGTTAGTACGGATGATTTTTGATGTTAATGTCAACTTGGTGTTTTTCCATAAGGTACACAGCGTCTGTGTAATGCCAACTGAACAAACCCTACCTTTTGGCTAGGGCTTTTTAAAACTTGGCTCTTCTGCATCTTTTGCACCTGTTTTCAGGGTAACCACTAAGGGAAAACATACAGCCGGTCTGGTTATTTGAATCCTGAAGAAGTTATTAGTTTCCTTTAGTTTAATTTTTCAAGGTGAAGGAAGTAGGTATTACAAGTCCTGGTCATTGCTTCCTTACTTAATCATCTGTCCAGTTTCCTTTAGGCCAGGATTTTCCTATGAATGTGAAACCAGCTAAGAATTTAACTGACTTGGCAGTGGATCTGATTAGATTTGGGGGATGGATTCTGTGGTGACTGGTTCACGTCATACACCCACAAGTTCATTATTAGTGGGTTCTTTTTGCCCTGATCCTGTCTCCAGTCCCTCACCAGCACACAAAAAGTTGGAATGTGCATGTCAGTGGAATATAAGGCTGTTGCTTATCTTGGATTTATTATTGTTTTTGCTGTAGCCTGTTCTGTAATAAATACAATCTCCTACAGATAGAGTGTAAAAGAGGCAACAAAATGGATCTGGTGCATGGCTTACCGTTGTTCTGGTAAATCAGACAAATCAGTCATAGTTCTGAGATAAGAGAGCTCCCACTTCTCAGGCTGCAGCCAGCAGCACACCCCGTTTCCTCCTGGAACTCCCTGTACTCCATCCTCTCCCGTTGTGTGAGTAGTGCTGTGTGAAACAGCCATGGTGTCTGTCCCACTTTTCCTCCATTTCTGTCGTGTCTGTCTTTTCTCTCTGCTGCACGAGGAGTTACGATGTTTGTTTGCTGACAGCACTGTGAGAAGATAGAGCCAATCCAGCATCCTGTCCTCTCCAGTCATATTTTGTGGTCCCAGAAAGGGCCAGGTTACTAGAATGGAGTTGTACTTCTCCAAACACCTGCCTTTATGTGATGTGGAGTCCTGGCAACTTGTCTGTTAATTTTGCTGTTGTTTCTTCTGCTCTTCTCTTGTTCCTCATCTTTAAGTTCTTGTCTTTTTTTTTCCCATGTTAACTGCTGCTGTGCTCACTTGAATATTGCTTTCTTTGCTCATGTTACCTACTTTTTCGAAAGCTCTATCCATGGCTGATTTTACTGGAGATGCATAGTATTACTGCTTAAACCATGACCTGAAGTGATCCAAGGACTAGCTCTGGGGGTAAGGAGTCAGATTTTGGGGTCCCTCTTATTCCATCATACCATGAAATGAAGACTTACAGGGTTGACAAGTGGAATTCAAACTTATAAAGGGTGGAAGTATTCCCTTAAAATACCTAAGTAAATAAATAGGTAGGATTTCCTCTGGCAGCTCCTCCTGACCCTTCCTTTGGTTCCTGATTTTTCAGTGCCTTCTTGAACTTGAATAGCACCATTCTCTTTTCCTCAGGGTATGTGAAGCCGTCCTTTCTATAAGAGGTTTGCGGACCTGTACAGAAGTTCTTTTTCCGTTAAGTCCTAGTAAGTTGGGCCTCAACAGAAGAGGTTAAAAATGTTACTTTTGGCTTTACAGAAGTAAAAAGTAGTTTGCCCAGTGTGTCCGAACAAGGTGTGAAAGCACCACAATCACCCAGAGGCTTTATAAGTTCTGTGTCCAATTGCCGTTTCCCCTGTGTGTCTTCAGGCCTACTTGTTAGACTGCCCTCTTATTTTCATATAATCTTAAAGTACCTTTCAGCTAGCTCCCTTTCTAACTAACCCCTGGTAACTTGATAGCACAGACGTTCCTTTCTTACTTGTTGTTTTGTTTGTTTTAATGACACTTCCCTTTCTCACTCTCCCTTAGCCTAAAGTCCCATTCTAATGTCCCCTTTGTGCCAAACCCACAAAGTCAACACCTATGGTTCTGCCTGGTAAGTTTCTGTGACCTGGAAGGGTTGCTTAGCTCTAGAGCTCCATTCACACTTCAACCTCTGAGCCCATGGCCGGGCTCTGCATTTGCTACTGTGGGAAAATCCTGGAAGAATCCTGCCAGAGCCCACTTACTGTCTGCTGACCTTGCCCTCTAGAGCAGACATCATGGGCTTCATCAATACGATGGGCCCCTGCAAGGGAGCCGTGGTTAGTGCTAGAGGTGGGTTCTCATGGTGGTTTCTTTGCATCTCTCCTACATTCAGCAGCCCAAGTTTTTGCCAGTTTAGGGAGAGGTATTTCTTTCTCTGTTTTGTTCTTCCTCTCCCCAGCTAAAGGTTCTTGGACTGCAGTGTGTAGCTCACTGACTTGTTCTCACAGCACAGAAGTGCGCACCGCAGCCCTGTGGTGCAAGGCACCTGTGCTGCCGAAGTGGCCACTACCCTGAAAGTCTCTCCCAGGCTCTTTTCATTTCTTTCTCCTTTTCCTTTCTTTCAGGTTCTCCCCTCTCCCCACACCCGCCCCCAACCTGCCCCCAGCCCTTTTCCTCCTATGTCCCTCCCCCTCCCTCTCCGAAAAAGAGACGGATGTTGTTAAGGAGACCTGGATCTTGTCATGGAGTTTGGGTCTCCTCAGGTTGCACTCTGTAATGAGGGCATTGCTTCATCGTCTTCTGTCCATAGTTCTTTCAGCCTTAGGAGTCCTGTGTGGCCAGTTCTTATTTTGCCAGGTTCTCCTATTCATGCTCCCCAAAACTAAGTGCAGGGATATCCTCTTTCCTTCTAAAGGGAAATCTAAAAGCATTTATGCTTTCCACGGGAATAAGAGAGAGAAATGTATCTTTATTAGGTTGAACATGTTTCTTAATGGAAGTTTGTGAAGACTGTATTTCAGCATTTACCACAGTTAGTAGTGGTTGTGTCCAAGCACCTCCTTTTACAAATTTAACCCACTTTTCAACTGAGTTCTCTTCCTTTTGTAAATTTTTGCACTGTAAAGCACTAAATTTAGGACATAGTTCCTCCCCTCTCTTATTAGGTGGGGGTACTGGGAAAAATCATTACAGACTTTGGAACTGGGGAGATTATTGGGCACCCTTTCATTGGAATGCTGGGTACTGCCTAGTAAACCCTTTGAGGTTCACTGATTTTTTTTTTCTTTCTTTTAATTGTGCAGAAGCTTCTGGTATGCATTTTTGAGATAAATAACTTTATACCTAGCCAGATCTTTATTTTATCTTCACCTGATGACATGCTTATTGATTTTAGAGGGGAAAGGAGGGAGGAAGAAATATCAGTCAGTTGCCTCTTGTATGCTCCCCGACCCAAACCCGCAATCTAGGCACGTGCCCTGACCAGGAATTGAACCTGCACCTTTCCATTCACAGGACGATGCTCCAACAAATTCAGGCACACCAGCCAGGCTCCTTAGTTTTTAAAATTTAACTTGTGAAAGCCTCATGGTGATACATTGACTCCTGTTTGTACAAATGTGACCCCATATAGATTTCTGCCCTGTAAAAGAAATGATTTTAAACATTACCTTTTCACTCTACAGTTTAACTAAATTCACTTCAGCATTCCTTCTAGCCTATACATATATGCCTGTTCTTCAGATTTGCTTTTGAATCCGTTGTAATGTCTTTCTGGCCCCCTCACTAATTAGTGGGTTAAAATAAAATTTTTGACATGTGTTTGTTTTATATTTGTATAAAAGTCATGGTTTTACTTATGTGAAAAATATCCTTTGAGAGGGGAAGCAATTTCAGAAACAAGAGAAATACAAAAGCATGTATTACAGTGGGCAGTGGGCACTGAGAGATCCTGTAATTTTGTGTTTTGAAATCTTTGTTTTATTGTCTCTTCTGTACCTGGAAATGAAGAGTCATTGCTTGTGAAAGTTCTTTAAAAAGCAAACCGTTCTAAAGTGAATACGTCTTTTCACCTGCAGAATGCCTGGTTCCACACCTGCACCTCACTCGGTCTGTCTTTGTCTACTACAGGCTCTTACGTAGGAAAATTCAGGCACTGCAGAGTGAGGTAGAGGTATTGAACACTGCACACAGGGTCCCAGCTCTGCTCTTCAGGACCTCTGAAGACATGCTTGATCTGGTGACTTGCCTGAGGTGGAGCGCTGTTAGAGACAGTGATTCTTTATCTGTTGTTTCTTATAATAAAACATCTTCCCAAAATAATCGGTAGGTTTGATATGTCACTGTAGTAAATTCTGTGTTCAAGGCAATTTTCTGCCATAAGTTTTTCTGGTTTTCTCTTGATTCCTTGTTTCGCTATGACTTGACACACAGGAATTCGTGCAACTTAGCCCCTTACAAACAGGGTCCCAGCTTTCATTTAAGTGCCCTGAGGTATAGTAATTTTTTAACTTATTTTTTAAATATATTTTATTGATTATGCTATTACAGTTGTCCCATTTTCCCTCCTTTATTCCCCTCCACCCTGTACACTCCCTCCCATCCATATTCCCTCCCTTTAGTTCATATCATATATATATAAGTTCTTTGGCTTCTACATTTCCTACACTATTCTTAACCTCACCTGTCTATCTTCTACCTACCATTTATGCTACTTATTCTCTGTATCTTTTCCCCCTCTCTCCCTACCCACTCCCCCACTGATCACCCTCCATGTGATCTCCATTTCTGTGATTCTGTTTCTGTTCTAGTTGTTTGCTTAGTTTGTTTTTGTTTTAGGTTCAATTGTTAATAACTGTGAATTTGTTGTCATTTTACTGTTCATATTTTTTATGTTCTTTTCCTTAGATAAGTCTCTTTAACATTTCATATAATAAGGGCTTGGTGATGATGAACTTCTTGAACTTGACCTTATCTGGGAAGCACTCTATCTGCCCTTCCATTGCTGGATAGAGTTATCTTGGATATAGGTCCTTGCCTTTCATGACTTGGAATACTTCTTTCCAGCCCCTTCTTGCCTGCAAGGTTTCTTTTGAGAAATCAGCTGACAGTCTTATGGGCACGCCTTTGCAGGTAACTGTCTCCTTTTCTCTTGCTGCTTTTAAGATTCTCTCCTTCTCTTTAATCTTGGGTAATGCAATTATGTGCCTTGGTGTGTTCCTCCTTGGGTCCAACTTCTTTGGGACTCTCTGAGCTTCCTGGACTCCCTGGAAGTCTATTTCCTTTGCCAGATTGGGGAAGTTCTCCTTCATTATTTGTTCAAATAAGTTTTCAATTTCTTGGTCTTCTCTTCTCCTTCTGGCCCCCCAATGATTCGGATGTTGTAACGTTTAAAGATGTCCTAGAGGTTCCTAAGCCTGTCATCATTTTTCTGAATCCCTGTTTCTTCATTGTGTTGTGGTTGAATGTTTCTTTCTTCCTTCTGGTCCACACTATTGATTTGAGTCTTGGTTTCCTTCCCATCACTGTTGGTTCCCTGTACATTTTCCTTTATTCCACTTAGCATAGCCTTCATTTTTTCATCTAATTTGCGATCATATTCAACCAAGTCTGTGAGCATCCTGATTACCAGTGTTTTGAACTGTGCATCTGATAGGTTGGCTATCTCTTCGTCGCTTAGTTGTATTTTTTCTGGAGGTTTGAACTGTTCTTTCATTTGGGCCTTTTTTTTTTGTCTCATGCACCTGTTATGTAGTAAGGGGTGGAGCCTTAGGTGTTCACCAGGGCGGGCAACCTACATCACTGTGTTGTGATGCTGTCTATGGGGAAGGGGTTTGAGAGGGAACAGTGCCGCTTACTCAGCTCTCTGCCAGTTTTCAGTCAATTCCCGTGCTACCCACAAGAAAATTGGGCCCTTCTGGTGCTGATTCCAGGGTGGGTGGGCTTGTGTACATTCTAGGACCCTGTGGTCTCTCCAATGAACTCTCCTGTGAGGCTGGGAGTTTCTCCCACTGCCGCCTCAACCCTCGCAGGTGTATTCAGTCAGAGGTTTGAGGCTTTATTTCCCTGCACTGGGACTCTGGGTTGTGCTATCTGTCTCTTTCCCCAGTTGTTCCTCCCGGTTCATCTGCTCTCGAGTGTGGGACCGCCCACTCCACCAGCCACCGCCTTGCCTCGAGTCCTCTCTGCCTGGCTGCCCATCTCCACCCCTCCTACCAGTCTGGATGAATGTTTCTTTTCTAACTGCTTGGTTGTCAGACTCCCATATAGTTTGATTTTCTGTCAGTTCTCTTTGTTTTTAAATTTGTTGTTGTCCTTCTTTTGGTTGTGCGAAGAGGCACAGTGTGTCTACCTACACCTCCATTTTGGCCAACAGCCTAACTTTCTTAATTCAAAAAAATGAGAAAGGAAATTGAGGGAGTCCAGGGGTGTTTTTTCCCAAAGTAGTGTCTCTTTCCAAAGAGTCTTGCCTCTAGCAGCATAGATTCTTCTATTGCTGGGTTGTGCTCTTCAGTCCCCTTTCCCCTTCTCAGGGTGCATGTGGATACTGTTCTGTGACTCTGTTTCATGGCTCCAAATTCGTTAAATGAGCCCATTACAGGCATGGCTAAATGAATGTTGGGATATTTTGAAGGCAGTTGGTAAAATCACTGATTCCCAGATTCAGATACGATTGGGTTGTCTTAATCTCTCCCATGGCTACTGAGTGATGTGATAAAACTTGAAGTATTTCTGCCTAGCCCCTGCTTGGCTCTCTACTTCACCATCATATCGCTACTTAAGTCCTACACTGAACTCATTTTTGTCCTGTGGCTATTGCTTATATAAACACTGCAAAGTAAGTCATTTTATTAACATAGACATTCTGCTTACTTGTTTTTTAAGGCTTTATTTAGCATGCTTCCAACATATTCCCTACAGAATGTGTTTTACAAAATGTTGGGCACTCCTTGCAGTGTTGATGTCCAGCTGAATATCCTTGAATTGGAGCTCTGAGTTGCCCTGGAGTTTCCTAGTAATTCTGTGCCTCAGTTCCTGAGGAAATGGTGTTCTCAGGAAGAAATGATAAAATTCCTAACACAATATCAGAGTTGGAGGGTGTCTGAGAATATCAGCTATTGTTAAGGTTTGACTCGAGAGGAGAGCCTTTGTGCTATTGATAGTCCATTATTGCAGCATGCCCGAATACTTCATCCACTGTAGACCCTTTTCTCCTGTTTCATACCCACTGTTTCAAGTTCCCGTTCCAGTGACTCTGCTGTTCATTAGCCCTTTTTGAGTAGCTTTTCTCCTTGAATGGCCGACTCTTTTTCCCTCCGGACCATGCCTTCATTGTTCTCCTCCAGGGCAGTACTCCTTCCAGGCAATTTCTCCTTTTTGTCCTCACTGTCTTCTGATCATGCCTTTCTTCAGTTTTACATGATCAGTTATTACCATGATTTTGCACCTGTTGAAGTATTGATTGGTAACAGTTTTCAAGTTGACATGTGTGCGCTGGTTTTCCTCACTAGTTTCTCAACGAGGAAGGGCATCTTTTTTTGTATCGCTTTAGAGCCCGGTTTAGATTTGATTTGCCAGATGATGATCTTAAACAGTGTGACACTCTTTGGAAAAGGGTGACCCTGGCTCCTAGCGACCAGGTTAACTGTGGCAGTAGGAACTAGAAGTGGACAGGCGTTTTCTAGAACAGCGATTTTCAAACTTTTTCATTTCATGGCACACATAAACTAATTACTAAAATTCAGCACACCAAAATTACATTTTTTGTCGATCTGACAATAAAATTAGATACAATTTTGATTCATTAACATGGAACAGCTGTTGTGTTAGCTGTTGTCGTTGTAGTTTTACAATCTAGAGGGGAAAAGATCAGAGCCCCTGAATAAAGAGTCAGGTATTGCATGTTTTAAAAATTGTTGTGGCACACCGGTTGAAAATTGCTGTTCTAGAAAATAGCAGCAGTGTGGAGTCATGATTATTAGCATGGGCTCCAATATTAGATCACCCAAGTTCAAGTCCTTGCTCTGTTGCTTATTGCTTTGTTTTCTTGAGGAAGGAATCTCTCTGTGCCACACTCTTCCCATTTGTGAAATTAATAATTGATGACCCTTACCTCGTTAGATTTGTGATGTCATTGAATGAGTTAATACGTAACTGTTGACATAGTAAGAGCTCCGCAGAGTGGTGGATCACATGGTGGTGGTGATTATTATTAACCTGCTGAGCATTCTGTCTAGCACTTAGGAAGTCCTATAAATGGTAACTGCTATCACCACCATCAGTAGTGTTTTTATTTCATACTTTCTGCAAGTCCCAAATCCTATTCCTCCCTCTGCTGAGTTCTGTAATTGCCTCCTTATCTCCCATTTGATATTTAATATATACTATCTGGCTTGTTTTTTAAATGCATTTTTCATGTTGAGTCAGTGAATGAATGA
Organism: Macrotus californicus; assembly: GCA_007922815.1. Lineage (NCBI taxonomy): Eukaryota > Metazoa > Chordata > Mammalia > Chiroptera > Phyllostomidae > Macrotus > Macrotus californicus. Next base: position 42,045 of record VMDR010002310.1, read on the forward strand.
TCAAACAATATGTATTTATCAAGAAAGTATTATATGCCAGACAATGTTGGGTGTTGAAGATGAAACATTAAACAAGACATATGTAGTTCTTACAGGGCATACATAGTTCATTATGTAATTACTATTCTGATAGAAGAATCGAGTCCTGTAAGAGTACATACTCAGGGCCATAGCTTATTCTCTGTGATCAGAGAAATTCTTTTAAGTGATTTTAAAATGAGTCTTAAAGAAGGAGTTAGTTGATGATAAAACTCTGTTCATGAGGATCCTAAGATAGAAAGCTGCTTGGGTTGAAGTCAAAGCCAATGTTGATGTAATGTGAGGCTAGTGATTGGAAATATGACAGTGAATGATTGAAACATTTGTACTTTGTAGTCCCTGATAAGAATTTTGAAATTTGTCTGAAGAACAATGAGAAATCATTGGAATGGAATGGAGTAATTAAGTCATCGTTGTATATATATTATGTATAATATATTCCTACCCTCCCCATCCCCCCTTTTGGGCTGCTTCGTGGAGATAGACTTGAGGCAGGTGTGGCTTTAGGCTCTGCTGGCTAGGGGAGGACCTTGCAGTGCACTGTGCAAGGACTGAAGGATGGCTGGAACGGGGGTTATGACAGTGGGTGTGGAAAGATATTTGAGATCCAGATTGGTGGTAGAACTGGTAGGACTTGGTCTTTGTTTGCATCAGGGGTCAGAGAAAGGGAATGAAACCAGCTATAAGCATCCTGTCTGTCTGAGTACAAGTAACAGTTGATGGTGGTGCTACTTTTCTCACATGATAAATACTTGATGGTATAGATTTGGGAGGAAAATTAAGAATTTCTGGACATGTTAAAATTGAGGTACCCATTCAAATGTCCTTAGCTGAGAAAAGTGGCTTGGACTTTATGCATGAATTTCGTACTATTGGGATTATTAAGAGAGAAGAGCCCCTAGGTCAAACCCTTTATCTCTAAAATTTAGAGATCCTATATAAGGAGTCACTGGCCAAAGAAACTTAAGAGCTTCCTGGGCTGGCAGAGGAAAATCATGGGAACTAAGAGGAAAGAGAGCTTCAAACATAAGAGTTGACACTGTTGCATCCAGGTCGAGAAAGGGGAAGACTGAGAACTGTCCAGTGGATTTAGCTGCATGGGTTACTGATGACCTTAGTTAGAGCAGTTTTTGTGGAATGAAGGGGTGGGAAGCGAGAGTTAGATGTCTTCCCAACTGGTTTATCCCCAGAAGATTCACATCTCTGTACCTTCAGTTTCAGAAGTTTTCTTTTCTAACAATGGTAAATGGATAAATGTCTATGATAATCGTGTCTATGGAGTTCTCAATGAGTGAGGAAGCTTTAGAGCATCCTTAATTATACATGCACTGGTGGAGAAAGAAATGGGAATGATCCGAGAGCCTTGGTTGAAACAACAAAGTTATTATTCTGTTATCTTGACCAAAACTCTGCCATCACTCATGCATTCTAGGGTATATGGTTTTTCACTGGTAAGCCAGGTACTTAGAGATTCACTTCTAAGAACCCCAGTACCATATTCACATGTGAGTACATCACACCAGAGTTGTAAAGTCACACCAGATGGGGCAGGGTTAAAGTCTCTATTTTTCCTTACGAAGAATTTAATTTCCAAATATATACAAAATACTACAATTCCAACTACTCTTTTCTCTAAGGGTAATTTCATTATGGTTTAAGTATGACATCACTTTTTTTTTAAATGTCTACATGGAATTCTGAGTAGTTTTTATTAAATCAATTTCTAAGCCCAAACATGGGGCTCTTTCATCAGGCTGCTTGCTTTTTTCTTCTCATTCTTACATCATGCAAATTAATGTGTGATCTTTGTTTTCTTCCTGTTGTCGACATTCTTTTTGGCTCTGAGCCGTAATTATCTAAGTTAAGTTTTATTCCTAAGGAAAAGTGCTATTTAGCCCAGCGTCATTAGTGCCGTAGAGCGCTGTGCTTGTTTTAGGTGCTGGTTTGTGAAGAAACCATGGAGCAAATTTCACATCCAGTTTCAAGTTGAGATATTTTCTAAGTCAGTTCACAGACTTTATTTCAGTGTCCATAATATTTATTATCTCAGAATATTCAGAACAATTATGAAGAATGAATTTACTCTGGAGAATGTAGAATTTGGCTTTCAAACTCTGCTGAGACAGTTATCCAACTGTAAGTGTATCTGAGCAAAGCCGAATGAGCACTGAATGTTAATCTGTTTTCTTTTAAAAACAAAAGCTTACTTTTTTTAACCACCAATTTTCTGTCAGAAGTTGCATCAAATATAAATAAGACAGAAAATAAAATCATCTCTACTACCACCATCAGGAATTTTTCAATAAAAATAACATCTCACCAAAATGTGGGGGTTTTAGTTTTCAGTTTTCTCCCACCCACCCACCAGACCCCCTCCACTCCCTGGCTCCTTTTTTAAGTGATACAAGCTTTCTTCAGTGCATTGAACAGTGTCTGGCACATAGTAGGTGCTTAATTGCTTTTTTTCTGTTAATTATATTTTTCCATATGAATATTCTTGAACCATACTTTTAACATCTGCCTAGTAGTCTCTTATTAATGTACTATAATTTTATTTAATCAGGTTCCTGTTGTTGGCTATTTTTGGTTGTTTGGATTGTACTTTTTTTCGTAAACAACAGTGATTCCTTCAGCTGATTCATAGTCTGTAATTATTTTCTTAACAATTCCATAAGGAATATATGCCAAAGAATAGCGTATAGTTCTTTTTCCCGACGTCATTCTGCACATCTTTAATGAGTGAAATGATTGGGTTCTAGTTTGATGCACTTGATGTTCTTCAAAACACCAACCATCTCTCTCAATTAGTAATAAATACCTGCTATAATAGCTGTTATTTCTCTTCATATCTCAAAAACTAGAACTTCCTTTTTCCAAATTTTATAATTATATTTTTTATTAACTATAAAAATGTAGGACTTTAAAAAGACTAATTAGACATAATAAAACTTTTATCTCAGATTTATTGGACCCAAATGAATATGACTGCAGGCAACAAATGAATGTTCATAGTACTTTTAGAGCATGTGGACATTATTTTAGTCATCTAACCTTTTATGATATTTTGATTTTTTTTTGGTCACAAGTTCCTTGCAGATTTTTTTTATCCTTTTCTGAAGTTGTGTTCTTGTCTCATGTGGGCCAGAGGTTAGCATGACATCAATTTCCTCGTTCCTGGGTTCTTGATTTACCCATGAAATGAAACTTGTGCCTCATCAGATTGTCTTTTAAATTCTTTACTCTGCATATATTATTTTAATTATCTCCCAAGCCATTTTCTGTTTCTGTAATAAATTCTTACCTGTTGCCTGTAGAGACTTTGAAAGTGATAAAAATTGATCTAAAACTTCTTTAAAAAATAGTATTTCAAACCTTTAATTATTATTATTTTTTAAAGATTTTATTTATTTATTTTTAGAGAGAGGGGAAGGGAGGGAGAGGAGAGGGAGAGAAACATCAGTGTGTGGTTGCCTCTCATGCCCCCCACCAAGGACCTGGTCTGCCACCCAGGCATGTGCCCTGACCAGTGACCGAACCAGCAACCCTGTGGTTCTCAGACTGACACTCAATCCACTGAGCCACACCAGCCAGGGCTCCTTTAATTATTTTTTTAATCATAGCCTTGTAATTGATATCCAGAGCAGTAGTAGACTCTTGATGTGCTTTGTTCCATGTTCTTTCTGTTACCTACCCTGTATATTTTTTTAGACCAGTCTTGGTTGTCCTTGTCCCAGAAATGTTCAAGTTGTTTACGATGATACAGTCCCGCACTACTTAATGATGGGGATCCATTCTGAGAAATGCATCATTAGGCGGTTTTGTTGTTCAAATGTCGTAGACTGTACCTATACAAACCCAGATGGTCTAGTCTAACCTTCTGCATACCTAGGTACAGCCAGCCTATTGCTCCTAGGCTACAAGTCTGTACAGTATGTTAGTGTACTGAATATTGTAGGCAACTATAACACAATGGTTAAGTATTTGCATATCTAAACCAGTATAAAAACATAAAAATACAATGTAAAAGATAAAAAATGGGACACCTGTCTAGGGCATGTACCATGACTGGAGCGTACAGGACTGGAAGTTGCTGTGGGTGAGTCAGTGAGTGAGTAGTGAGAGAATGTGAAGGTCTAGAGTTATTACCATACATTTCTGTAGACTTCATAAACACTGCACACTTAGGCTACACTAAACAATAAAACACAAGATTAAATCAAGTGCAAGAGAAAATGATGCAATCAAGAGACAGTAAGCACAAGACATATGAGGCTACTGTTGGCATAACATAGCATTCTGTTTTACAGCAAACTATTTTTTATAAGCAGAAAGAGTACACTCTAAAATAATGATAAAAATATACTATAGTAAATACATAAACCAGTAACATAGATGTTTATTCTCATTATCACGTACTATGTAATGTACATAATTGTAGGTGCTATACTTTTCAATGACTGGAGTTTCTGCGACTGGAGGTGCAGTAGGTGTGTTTACACCAGCGTCACATGAGTGAGGCTTTGCAACATGAAGACACCTAGTGTCACTAGGCAGTAGGAATTTTTCAGCTCGCACCATCGTATATGTCATCTGCTGTTGACTGAAACATCATTAACGGCATCGGTTGTATTCCTGTAAAAATTCGTTATTTGTTGAAGCATCATCCTGTACCCCAAAAGATTGCAGGTTCTGTCCCCAGTTGGGGCATGTATGGGAGGCAGCCAGTCAATGTCTCTCACATCAATGCTTCTCTCTCTCTCTCCCCCCCATTCCTCTCTCTCTAAAACTGATAAATATATCCTCAGGTGAGGATTTTTAAAAAATCAATATTTGATTCTTACCAAGGTAACAATATAGTTGTTAAATGGTCTCCTCCTGTCATCATTGATTGTATTTATATATACCAGTTTAAAATAGAAGTGCCACTTTTAACTATTTTCTTATCAACCTAATGATTTATTTGCTGTAAATTAAATGTCTACAAATTGGATAAATTACATGTTTTTAGAGAAATACGTGATGTGAAAGAAATTGAAGGTATGCCTTCTAGTGCATTAAGCTCCGGTCCTCCTTTTTTACTTACAAATTGGTATCCCTGCATCACTATCTCTTATGTCTATATTTTTGAGTAATTGCAATTCAGGTTCATAAAAAAGTGTGTTCTTCATACCGTAACTGAAGTAGCCAGTGGCATCAAACAGACAGTGTGTCCCTGCACCGATGGACAATGAAAGGGGTTTATGTTTTAGAGTCAGTGAAGTCATAGGGTAGTCTTTCTCCAGAGTAAAATGACAAAAGCCATGTCACATTTACGTACTTGACCTCAGAGAGAGAAAACATTTTCTCTATGAAATAGGAATGGGAGGTTTGTTTGTTTGTTTTGTTTGCTTTTGTTTTTTAAAGGAAAAGGGTAGACCCAGAAAGTGGAAGGCATGGACTTAGGAAGTAACCCAAGATAGGGTGTGCAGGGAGTTTCCATGGTTTTGGTGAAAGGAATGCCCAGGACATCTGCTGGGGACAGGCTTCACAGGCCACCATGTAGAAGTCAGCCAGGGTGATGGGAGCTCTCCAGGGATGGCTATAATTTACAAAGTCATAATTTTATGAGCACTGAATATCAGTTTTATAAAAAGTTATAATAGTCTGCTGGGAAGTTAGAGTGTGGTTTATTGGTGGAAACTTTTCTAGATCCCACGAATTGTGAGACGTAACTTTCAGGTAGTTCTGGGGATAGGCAGACCTAAGGAAGGACACTCCTTGGCCCTGTGTTGGTGGACGACACACCTCACACAAACTAGAGGACGGAATGTAGGAGGAGAACAAGCTCGTATACTTTCTTGTAATTAGGTATGTATGAGGGGGGACCTGCAAAAAAGGAATTTATTCATTAAAAAATTGTGTATTTATTCTTACATGTTTGAACTTCAAAGTACTCTCAATTTGATGCAATACATCTCTCAAGACATTTTTTCCTATTACTCACAACAGTTGATTTTGATGCCTTTAGTGTTTCTGCAGTTCTTTGTTTCACTTCTTCCACGTCTGCAAAATATTTCCCTTTGAGGACTTTTTTCATCCAGGAAACCAAAAAAAAGTCACTCAGGGCAAGATTGGGTAAATATGGAGGGTGGGGCATGGTGGTCATGCTGTTTTGGGTCCAAAATTGCTGAACACTCAGCACGGTGTGGGCAGGTGCACTTGCAAATCACCCACCTTAAAAGGGGCAAACGTACTGAGAGTCTTTACAAAATTCACTGAAGCCAAATGCAGCCTCTCACAACAGTGCCAGCTGGTACACTGATACAGATGGGTTCCTAAAATACTCACCTAGTGGGTGAGTGTACTACAAGGGCCTCGCCCTCCAGAAGATAATTCTGGTTTTTTTGGGGGGTCCCCCCTCCTACTTAATACTCTTTTTATATGAGATGCACATAAACCATCACTGCATTTTCTAAGCTAAACTTACAGTACAAAGGAAGGCTTAGTAGGGCATTGTATTTCCTGTTGATAATAAAAATGTAGATTTTCCCACTAAAATATAATGAATTTATTTCTAAAGATTGAATTGTTCTCACAGCATAATTTCAGCAGGTTAAATTTGGGAAACTGAGAGTCTTTCAATAAAAGAATAATCTCTGAGCCTGTGTAGAATTTTCATTTGATTAAGAGTTGGCTACCACCCTGGCCGGGTGGCTCAGTTGGTTGGAGCATTGTCTAATACACCAAAAGGTCACACATTCGATTCCCAGTCAGGGCACACGCCTCCATTGTGAGTTTGTCCCCCATCAGGGCAAGTACTTGAGGCAACTCATCAATGTTAACGTTTTTCTCTCACATAGATACTTCTCTCTGTCTGTCTCTGTCTCTATCTCTGTCTCTGTCTCTCTCAAATCAGTGCATATATCCTCAGGTGAGGGCTTAAAAACTTGGATATTATTTTATTCACGTAAGCCATAAGACATGATTTTATTTCAAGGTAGAAAAGAAATGTCAGTAAGCATATGTACTCAGTAATACTTTTTTCTTATTTCAACAGAACATCCCCTGTATAGCCAGTTGAGGATCATGCTTTCCTTTAGCCGTTGCCTAAGAATTGATACTTTCTTATGCTGCTTTACCTCTTCCCCAAGTCTCTGGCAACCACTGATTTTTGTTTCCTTAACCCTACAATTTAACCTTTGCAAAAATACCATGTAAATGCAACCATGCGTTTGAGATTCATCCATGTTGTTGCCTGTATTTTCATTGCAGGGTAATAGTCCATTGTGTGAGTGTACTACAGTAGTTTGTCCATTCCCCAGATGAGGAGGATTTAGGATATTTCCAGTGTGGGATGAGTGCAGGTAAATTCCAGGCCATATTCCAGGGGTCCCTAATTTGTTTCTGTAACTTGATTTGACTTTCTTTTAATTAGACTGCCATGATGGTCAGAATGCTACTCTGCGTGTTTTCATTATAAACATGGGGTTGTCTCTTCTCTTAGCATTTGCCAAGTCCTGGTTTCTTTGCTCAGTATTGTCCCTTGTGAAAAAGAAATAGAGGGTGAGCAAGACCAAGCAAATGAAAATATTGATGGATGCCTGTCTTTTGCAGGGCTCCTGAGGGCAAGCACATTCTTAGAGTGTTGGAAGAGTTAGGCTTTTTTCAAGTCTAACTGCAGAGAAATTGTTTTCCTCCACATGCATGAAGCTGCACTTGGGCTGACATGCTCTGCAGCTTCCTTCTTCCCATTTGGGAAGCAGACCGTGCCAGCTCCTTCTGCCCTTCAGTCTGTCCTTATCTTGCAAGTTTGGAAACTTTGCTTGGCCAGGCCCTCCTACCTTCATAACTCATAAAGGAGCAGAGTTGGGGAAGAAAGCGGAGGTTCTGTTCTGTGTTGAGAGTGCCGCAGCAGATACGAATGCCAGCCTCTGGCGCTCAGGGCTCTCTTCCAGCTCAGGGCTCCTACCACTGTCCTCTTGATTCACGCTCTGCTCTCTGGAGTAGAGCCCTGAGCCTGAAACATGGTTTCTCCTACACTCCAGCGTGAGCCTGAGCGAGCTGCTGTGCCAGCCGAGGAAACTGAGAAACTGTAAACTACAGAGAGCACTTAATGAAAGGTTATTGATGGCTTAGCTACCCCTTTTTTCCACGTTTTCGTGTGATTTTATTTGTTTTTCAGTAAGTGTTCTTCTCTAGGGTTCTCTCCTGTGTTCATTCATTCCTGTTAAACTTGCACCTCACTGAAGTTTATGGCCCCCCCAGCCCTCCTCATACACACCTTACCATGAAACATTGATTACCAGCCAGACAAGATTGGTTTCAAATTTTTTAGTGCTTTGTAGTGTTGTTGGGTATGGAGAACACTCCCAAGTGTCTACCCCCCAGGGTCCCGTTTATATCAAGAGATTATCTTGCTGTACAGCTGGTTCCTCACAGGGAGTCATAAACTCATCCTGTAATTTAAAACATCACTTGGACCGTAGAGCCTGGGCTGTGGAAAAGAGGAAGTGTGTGGAGTGATGGATGACTTTTTTGCCTTCCTGCTAGGGGACATACTTAGGACTTGTCTTCCAAGTCCTAAGCTGCAGAAGTAATTCTCCTGGTCTGGAGAGCCCTGCAAAGAGATAACTGTGGTGATGAGTTATCACCATGCACCCTAAAATGAAAAAGTATGTTTGCTTCAGTATCCTTAGCTATTAGTTCTGGTCTCCACACTCTCCGTTTCCTGTATACCTGTGCTTTTGAACACACAAATTTTTCTGCTTCAGTGTTAAGATTGATTGAACCCAAACAGCATTATGCTCTGGAGTCCTTTAGCCTCAGGTCAGCCCTGTAAAGACAGGATTGTGTGCCCGCACATGGATAACCCTTCCTGGTTTGCTGGAGTAGCCAGCACAGGACATGGTTGTATATCCAGGAAGCTTCATCAGGTATGATGCTCTTTCCAGTTCAGTTTCTCAGGTGCTGATGGAGTATTCCCATGGTACCATAATAAGCTCTTGCATGTATTTGTTTTTAGTTCTTTTTCCTGTGATGTTAATCAAAGAATGATTGTGATGATGAGAACTAATTAGTGAACTTCATTATTAACAGTTCCCATTTGAGACTTGCACATGACAATCCTGAGTGGTTAATGGTTAACTAATAGGTTTATTTGACTGCCATTTCCTTGTGCTGTTTTGTGTGTTGTGATGTTCCCCTCTTACCAGTCTCAACTGTATTACTGCCAGCTGTAATGGGTATTTTCAGTGAAAAAAATCATAGAAGTCATTTTGCTAACATCTTGTACAAACCAACAGACTAAAACCCTGTTCCAGAATTCACAGAACTTGGATTTATGTCCATTCTGTTCTTCTAGGATGCACATTACCTGGCTGTTTACATCAGGTTCTCAGGACCTTGGTCCTGTAAGTTTGAGGTCCTGTACCTACCGAATAAGTATGCTGCTTCCCCTGCCCTCCCCCTACTCCCATCCCAAACTTTCCCACTCTCCAAAACTTGGTAATTCATTATACTAAATTACTGTAAACATGTATTTGCTAACACAGCAAGATATTTTGTAGATATAAGTTGCAGTCTGATTACTGGAGGGGATTTCTTTCAGGCCTTGATACATGTACCCATATTTGGAAGAGGTTTGGGCTGCCAGGACAGAATGAGGGGAGAGTAGAAGTGTGTAATTAGCCCTGGCTGGTTGTGGCTCAGTGGATTGAGTGCTGGCCTGTGAACCAAAAGGTCACTGGTTTGATTCCCAGTCAGAGCACGTGCCTGGGTTGCAGGCCAATCGATGTATCGCTCAGACGTCAATGTTTCCCTTTCTCCTTCCCTTCCCCTCTCTCTAAAAATAAAATCTTTTAAAAAAGAAGTGTGTTATTAAGATGTCTTTATAACCTTTCTGAGGACCATCCTGCCTCTCTTCAGGGTCATTCAGAACCTCACTTCTGTAAGTTTGAGGTATAGATATTAACATCCTTTGAAATGAAGTCACCCCAGGCACATTTGTTGCATCATTACTTTCTCAATTTCAAGGTGCATTGAGGAGGCAGAAACATTCCTTAAAGGGATACCATCCACAAGAGCAGGTTAAAGGTAGCTAATGTATCCTTAAATTAGCTTTTCTAAGAGTAGAGGGAAATGTTTAATGTATAGTTTGTTTTGGAACACGGGTAATGTGAAAACTACCAGTGCAACCAAAAAGACTTATCTTCTCAGAAGTACAGTTGCTTCTTGATTATTTACAACAGTAGAGGGGAATATTGGTGCAAAAAGCAGAAAACTATGGCTAATTTATCTACTAGAATTCTCAAAGCCTTGAGCCAATGTAGTACCAGACAGCTGTGGCAGGTAGATTCCCAGATCTCCTGTAAATAAATCACAGCAGAGAAAACCTGAGGCTGAGAGTCTCTGCAACTAGACTTAGAAGCAGAAATACTGGATATTTAATAGTCTTACCATAAAAGGAGAATTCGGTTGTAAGTCTCAATGTTATCTCTTAAAATCTGAGGCCTTTAATTTTTTTTTTAATTCATCATATAATTGTCTAACCACTATGCTCAACACCTGAAACTAATATAAAATATTAAACATCAACTATAATTGGGGGTAAAAAGACCACCCAAATTAAATTATCCATATTAAAGTATCTACCCAGTCACTGTGAGAAAAAAATAAAAATAAGATGAATAAACATGTAACCCCTCACCTCCAAATAAACAACTCTTGGAGTTTACCCTGATTGTAGTTCCCAAGGGCAAAAATTAGCCCTGGCCTAGTGGCTCAGTTGGTTGGAGCATCACCCTGTGCACCAAAAGGTTGCAGGTTCAGTTCCCCGTCAGGGCACATATTTAGGTTGTAGGTTCAATCCCCGGTCGGGGCACATACAAGAGGCAACCAATTGATGTTTGTACATTATTGGACATAGTTGTTTCTCCTTCTCTTTCTCTCCCTCTCTCTAATTCATAAACATGTCCTCGGGAAAGGATTTAAAAATAAAATTTTAAAAAATTACACACTATACGGCATTGGATACATTTGAATTCAAGTACTGCATATTAATTTTGTAACCTTGAACAAATGTAACCTCAAAATATAAATAATAAAATGTTTTCTATCTGTATAGAGAAAATAAAATACATTTTGGAGTTCTAAACATACAAAGAAATCCTTAATTTCACTGAATCACAGTAGGTCCTCCTTCAGGATTATTGGAAGAGAATTTTTTTTTAATATATTTTATTGATTATACTATTACAGTTGTCCCATTTTTCCCCTTTATACCCCTCTGTCCTGCACACTCCCTTCCACCCACATTCCCCCACCCCTTAGTTCATGTCCATGGGCTGTACATACAAGTTCTTTGGCTTCTGCATTTCCTATATTATTCTTAACCTCCCCCTATTTTGTACCTACCATTTTTGCTGCTTATTCTATCTTTTCCCCTTCTCTACCTTTCCCACTCCCCCACTGATAACCCTCCATATGATCTCCATTTCTGTGATTCTGTTCCTTTTCTGGTTGTTTGTTTCCTTCTGGTAGTTTGGGTTTTTTTAGGTTCAGTTGTTAATAGCTGTGAATTTGTTGTCATTTTACTGTTCGTATTTTTTATCTTTTTCTTAGATAAGTCTCTTTAACATTTCATATAATAAGGGCTGGGTGGTGATGAACTCCTTGAACTTGACCTTATCTGGGAAGCACTCTATCTGCCCTTCCATTCTAAATGATAGCTTTGCTGGATAGAGTAATCTTGGATGTAGGTCCTTGCCTTTCATGACTTGGAATACTTCTTGCCAGCCCCCTCTTGCCTGCAAGGTTTCTTTTGAGAAATCAGCTGACAGTCTGATGGGCACTCCTTTGCAGGTAACTGTCTCCTTTTCTCTTGCTGCTTTTAAGATTCTCTCCTTCTCTTTAATCTTGGGTAGTGCAATTATGTGCCTTGGTGTGTTCCTCCTTGGTCCAACTTCTTTGGGACTCTCTGAGCTTCCTGGACTCCCTGGAAGTCTATTTCCTTTGCCAGATTGGGGAAGTTCTCCTTCATTATTTGTTCAAATAAGTTTTCAATTTCTTGGTCTTCTCTTCTCCTTCCGGCACCCCAATGATTCGGATATTGGAACGTTTAAAGATGTCCTAGAGGTTCCTAAGCCTGTCATCATTTTTCTGAATTCTTGTTTCTTCATTGTGTTCTGGTTGAATGTTTCTTTCTTCCTTCTGGTCCACACCATTGATTTGAGTCCCAGTTTCCTTCCCATCACTGTGGTTCCCTGTAGATTTTTCTTTATTTCACACAATGCAGCCTTCACTGCTGCCTGGGTCTTTTTTATGCTCTTGAAGTACCTTGTGAGTTCCTGGAGCATCCTGATTACCAGTGTTTTGAACTGTGCATCTCTGATAGGTTGGCTATCTCTTTGTCGCTTAGTTGTATTTTTTTCTGGAGGTTTTAACTATTCTTTCATTTGGGCCGTTTTTTTTTTTTTTTGTCTTAGTGCGCCTATTACATAGTAAGGGGTGGAGCCTTAGGTGATGCTGTATGTGGAGGAGGGTCTGAGAGGGAGCAGTGCCAGTTGCTCCTCTCTCTGCCGTTTTTCAGTCACTTCCCCTGCTGCCCACAATCAAATTGGGCCCTTCTAGTGCTGGTTCCTGGGTGGGTGGGCTTGTGTACATTCTAGGACCCTGTGGGTCTCTCCAATGAGCTCTCCTGTGAGGCTTGGAGTTTCTCCCACTGCCACCTCAACCCCTACAGGTGTTTTCAGTCAGAGGCTTTGAGGCTTTATTTCCCCACACTGGAACCCTGGGTTGTGTGGTCTGTCTCGCTCCCCAGTTGTCCCTCCCGGTTATCTGCACGCAAGTGTGGGACTGCCCTGTCTGCAAGCCACCGCCTCTCCTGGACCACCAACTGCCGCCTTGCCATGAGTCCTCTCCATTTGGCTGCCTATCTCCGCCCCTCCTACCGGTCTGGATGAGTGTTTCTTTTTTAATTCCTTTGATTGTCGGACTTCCATACTGTTTGATTTTCTGTCAGTTCTGGTTGTTTTTTGTTTTAAATTTGTTATTGTCCTTTTGGTTTTGCGAGGAGGCATGATGTGTCTACCTACGCCTCCATCTTGGCCAGAAGTCCTGGAAGAGAATTTAAAATGTCATGTTAGTGTTATCGTTTGCACTTTATCACTTTACCATTGTCCTTAAGATCCACATGGTATCTTCATCTCCTCAAGTAGGCCCTAAAATAGCCTCTGTTATACTGTTTCTCATAATCAAGTGTCCTCTTATTTACCTCTAATTGTAACCTTAGAAATGAATATAAGAACTGAAGCACATCACTCTACTTGCACAGTCTCTTTGGAAGGTGAATCGTTTAACCACATTTAGTCAGTTTTATGGCGATACAGTCAAAACTCCTACTATGAGTAATTTCCGTAGCTAAATTAGCAGGGAATACTTTGGGGCTACATCACCTGAGGGAACTTGTCAGTTGGCCTTACCAATCTTTCATTTGTGCCACTGAAACAAATATTAAAGACTTCAAGAGTTTTTATATTGAAAGGGAACATGCCAAGCAAAGGAAGTGCTTGAGGTGACAAGGAAAGAGACATTATTGTCTGTCTGTGACTGAGATCTGGAAGAGCTGACGTGTTCTGGTGATTGCATTCAATTTGGTTGACTTAACAAGAATCTTTTTATTCCTAAAATCCTATCAACTGGCTGAAATTTCCATCTTGTCCCTTAACAGATGATCTGTGTAGGCATGTTCTCTTCTTCAGACCTTTGGAACACTTACCTCAAGAGGGTAGGGGAGTTCCATGTGTTGTCTCACAGCATTGCCTCTGGAAATAAACGTAGCCAATTCTGGTAGGCCTTAAAAATTTGCTTTCATGCCTTCAGTTGTCATAGTTGGCTTTCACATCTAGTCTTTGTCATAATCAGTGGCATGTCAGAATCTCTTTGCTGTCTTCCCAGATGTTATTTCTCCAATAGGACTGTTAAGTGATAGGTTGAGACTTAGAAGGAGCCAGGAATATGTATTGACAAATTGGTTGTTACAGAATAGTCATGGTGATGTAAAGTACAGCACAGGGAATATAGAAGCCAAAAAATATATTATAAATGCATGACCCATGGTGTGGGGATTGCTGAGCAGAAGTCTGGGTGTAGGGCAGCAAAGGAAGAAAAATTGGAATAACTGTAGTAGCATAAACAATAAAATATAATTTAAATTTTAGAAAAATATGTGTTGATGATGAGGATGATGATTACATGGCTAAGAATAAGGTACCTTCTTGATCTCATTCTGAATAGGTACCATTGATCCTTGAATAATGCAGAGGTCAGGAGTGCCCACCCCCTGCACGGTCGAAAATCTGTGTATAACTTCTGACTCCTCCAAAACTATTAGTAGCCTACTGTTGACCAGAACACTCACAATAACATAAACAGTTGGTTAACACGTATTTTGTATGTTATATGTATTATATACTGTATTCTTGTAGTAAAATAAGCTGGAGAAAATAAAATGTTATTAAAAGTACATTTACAATGCTGTACATATTTATTGAAGAAAAACTATGTGTAAGTGGACCCATGCAGTTGAAACCCATGTCAGTCAAGGTCAGCAGTATCTCTCAGGTAATTGTGCAGCAAAATAGGACCAGTCTGGTACAGCTTCCTTTTTCATATTAACATTAAAGGCATACACATTTCTGTGTGTTTGTACACATCTTTTTTTTTTTTTTTTTGATAAGTATATCCAAAAGACAGTGATGAGTAGAAGTCTGTTTTGAAAAAATATAGATTATTGCAGTCATAAGGGAAAGGGCCTTCTCTTCAGAGACATTAAGTAGCCTCATGATTTGCAGTAATCAATTTGATAATTGTTGACTTACCGGCTCAGCTTGTGAATAATGTCCCAGATTTAGACAAGTATGGCAAAAGGATTTTAATCAGGTAGTCCTTTCTTTCCCATGGAGCATTTGTCTTGCTTGACTGTTCTGGACTTCAGCCGACTGCCAGAAAGGCCTTTTCCCACTGCACATGGGTAGTGGAATACGTGTTGCTTAAGCGTTCATTGAGGGGAGTTTCCAACCCACTAGAGCCCGTTGTGCTGTTAACCTTTCACCAATGTGCCTTTAGAGACACGGAGAATGGGTGACGGTCTTTCCTTTTCTCCGAGAATCCTTATACAAATACTGTTTTCATCCCAGCCTACCTCACCGCTTCTGAATGAGCAGAGCCCAGTTGGCTGCTATGAAAACTCTCAAATACTTGATGGCTTGTTAAATTTCCATTACCTAATGTGCATTAATTTAGATACAATAGCTCTGTTGCTAGGAGCAGAGTTAGCCAGGAAGAGCTTGGAGTGCAGACTACTTGTGCCGCAGGCATCAGGAGCATGCAGAGTTTGCTGTCCTCAGAGTTTACAGTTCTGCTGTCTGGGCTGAGAACCTCAGAAATTCTGACATCCAGTGACTGTCACCCCAGCATATGCGATGTGGTATTTTGATGCTTGCTTACTGTATCATCTGTTTAAGTAGCTTGAACGACTAAAAGGGTCGGAAGGCTCTTAGCTCCTCTGCAGCTCAAAGCTCTGGGGTTTGAAATGTCCATATTTGGTACCTTTGAGGATAGAATGCATACACTTTGTGTGGATGCATGAAAAAAATTTAAAAACTGCTATACAGCTTCATGTTTTTATGGTTTCTATAATTAGCCATGCTGTCATGATACGGGATTGGCCACTTTTCCCAGAGTGGGAACAGGAGCCATGTGCCCGGGTCCCGGCTCATCCCTGAAAGCTCGTAGAGCAGGGCATGCTGTGCTGGTGTCAGAAAGGCTGTGTTCGCCTCCTCATTAAGGAATAGTGAGCTCTGAATCTGCGTCACCCATTGAAGACGGAAGATAAACTCCTTTGGGTTTCCCGGGAAAGGGCTTTAGGGGATCTATCACATAGCCTGAGAGTCACTTTTCTTCTTAATGAAAGTTAAAGGTTAAATTAACCTCCATAAAAGGTTAGTATTGGTCTTGTCTCAATTTCCTGTAGCAGGAAGAGGAATTCTTCTTCCTGTCCCACAGAAGAGGCGAAATTTTCATTTCAAAGCACCTTCCTACCTTGTATATCCACTGATTGCTTAGTAACTGAGTAGGGGAAAACAGAGTCAATGAGAATGTTCTGGAAACTTTTGCTTAATTATATGTCTTCTGTGGAAATCACATGGATATCCAGTCTATGTCATGGTTTTAGAAATGTCTAATTTTATAGGGTTATTTGCTTAGCTTCCTGTGGTCTTCTGTACTGTGTCCTAAACCAGAGAAAAAGAAACATTAACCTGAAACCCATTACTTTTCTAAGGATTTCTTTCTTTTCTCTACCAGGATACCCAAAAAGCAAAGCAGTTCCTGCCCTTTCTCCAGCGGGCAGGTCGTTCTGAAGCTGTGGTGGAATATGTCTTCAGTGGTTCTCGTCTCAAGCTATATTTGCCAAAGGAAACTTGCCTTATCACCTTCTTGCTCGCCGGTAAGTCTCATGTGTTACGTGTTGCTCTGAAAATTCTTCCTGGAGCTCAGAAGTCATCCGTGGAGGTCACGTGCGCTCTTCCCCTTGTGTCTTAGCTAGGACCTGGGGCCCATCTATGTGCTTTCATCTCTAATTGAGATTTGAACACAATTTCTAGATTTGGTTCCAGTGTCACTGCAGACCCAGCACTGGGCCCTCTCCTTGTGCCTCATTTCCACCAACCACGGGACAGTACATATCCTCATGCAGCCTGAGTGAAGGGAATTGCAGACCTAGAAAGGTATTGATGGTAGAATTCTCACAGTTGGCATTTCCTATCTGCAATAGACCACCCCTGCCATGTTACTCATGGGCAGACAGCAGAGGACCTGAGACACCCTGCCCTTGTAGCTCCCCAGGCAGTGCCTATTGTCTCTCTTTTATTCTTTTCAAATGTCATTAGGGTCCAAATCCTTTATGCAACCCCAGACATGACATTACCTTCGTCGGCTCCTGCGTCTCTCATATTTGTCTGTTGCACTAAGGTTGGCATACTAAGGTCAGCATTTCTTTGCTGACTGAATGTACATCTCCTTTATCCTATCCTTTCTAGTAGCTGAATATTTCACAACCAGCCAGATTGTGTATGAACTGTGCTCTTGGAGCAGTTTATCTTTATGTACTCCAGGAGGAAATTTCTTCCATTTCTTCCCTACTGGCAAATAATAACTATTTAGTTCCAGTCAGGACTTTGAAGACACTGTGGTCTTTAAGAGAAAGTGTCACCTTACTTCAACAGCCTGTACCCCACCCCATTCACACAGAAATACTCACTCCCTTACAAGGGACATGCTGTTGGCTCCTCCCGAAGCAACACTGCGTTGCTGAGGCGGTCCTGTTACCTCAGCACCGCTCTTGGATTCTTGAATAGAATTTGCCATGGTGGAGAAAAGATGGGCCCCGTGCTTGTCCCTGCCAGGTTGCCTCAGCCTCCTTCGCCTAGAAGGCACTGATAGTTTCTTCTCTGGTTAAGGGTCTTCCTCCACAGCTTTGTAGGCTTTCTGAAGGGACTAACTGAAGCCTGACACAAAGCTCAGGGGCAGCCGAAGAAAAGATAGGCCGCGGCAAATCACCTCACTGGGGGGCTGCGGTGCTTGTGTTTCTGCGAATGTGAGTTGCACAGAGGGACCGCGTAGAAGTGTACGAGAGTCCTTTCAGGCAGCCATTTGTGCTCTTGAAATTTCTGTAGCGCCACCCTCACTGGTGTCACTCAGTTGGTCGGAGCGTCGTCCCACAAAGCAAAAGGTCACCTGTTCAATTCCTGGTCAAGGGCACCTACCTGGATTGTGGACCCAGTCCCCGGTTGGGGTGGGTGCGAGAGGCAATCGATTGATGTTTCTCTCACACATCAGTGTTTCTCTCCCTCTTTCTCCTTCCCTTCCCTTCTTTCTAAAAATAAATAAAATCTTTTTAAAAAAAGATTTCCGTCATGGACAAGTTTCATATCAGTAACTGCTTGTTACAAAATTTTTGGTATACAGGATCTGGCACAAATAACGTCCCTTTTTTATTACAGAATCTTTTATTGAAAAGTTACAAGTATGTACTTCTGTAACATAACAATGTCACCCTCAAGCACACCATATGACATTTTAGGTGAAATGTTCAAACTGCTGTTCCTCTTGTGCGAGATATTCACTTACCCTACCAACCACACTCAAGCAAGCCTTACTTCTGCTGGACCCTGTATATTCATCTCATCCTTTGCTCAATACCTTTTTGGCATTGTAGAGCTTCATCTAGGGGAGTGAAAGAGAAGTAGTATTCTTTTTTCTGGGAAAGTTGGCCACAGACCTATAGGGGAAGAAAACACTGTAGTTCTGGCTTATAAACTCAAAAATACCTGAATGGAGCCTGCTTGGAGCTTCGGATGTATCTGGGCAGGAGTTTTCCTGCAGAAGCCTTGGTCATACCTTACCAAAGTACAAGCAGTCTGATCACTGAGCTCGGCATCAGCCAGTCCTCTGTGTCCTTGGCATTATTCTAAGCTTACAAACTCAAAAGGCATTGTCTGAGTTCACTTGCATTCTGAAAGATAGATTACAGAAGCAAAGACATGGTAAAAATATACGCTTTTACATTTGTCTCCTGCCATACTATATGCGGTTATATTATATATCTTCTGGTTTCTTTAGAAACCTGGCAATGATACAGGACATTGAAAAGACGTAAGAGAAGGCAGACCTTGGTTTGAATCATGGTTCTGCTTTGCACAAGCAGGGCCTGGGGGAGATTATTTACCCACTTCAAGCCTCAGTTTATACGTCAGTTAATTGGAAAGAGTATCAGGTCCCAGGATTGTTGTGAGAGTTTAATGAGATGAAAAAAAAGGGTTCAGAACAAGCCTGCCATAAAGTAGATCATCAGTACATACATTTCCTTCCTCACTGCCTCACAAAGATTTTGTGAATTCATAACCAGAACTGTCCTTAACTCTTGTATGAACTGGCTGTAGGTCAGAGTCTCCACGGTACAGCCATAGTTATCTACTGATGGAAATAAATCATGAAAAGGAGCTGTTCTAGTCTCCTCCTTATGAACAAAGTCACTGAAAGGAAGGCTATTGGCTTTTCCCTTTGAGACTCTGGAGCAAGGAGCTCCGCATCATTCTGGTAAGACTGGGTCCTAGATCTCAGGAAGCTCTAGAGGAAAGACAGACATGTAAACAAACTGCAGTGTTGGGCACTAGGTGAGATAATAGAATCATTTACAAGGCACAGAAGCAGCACAAAGAAGGGAATGATTCGTTATTTAGCTGAGTATCCAGGAATGTTTCCCCAAGGATCCAATACCTGAGCTGTGTATAGAAGGACAAATACAAGTTTACAGTGGTGGGGGAGGGGAGATGAGGAGGTGGAGAGGAAAGGTCTAGGTAGAGATAATAACATGTACAAAGCTGTAGGGGTGTGATGTATCACGATGTGTCCACTTCGGTATCAGTGGAGTATAAACAATGAGGAGAGGGGTGTTGGGATGAAGCTGGAAATGCAGATAGGAGCTAGTCTTCTTGGGTTAAGAAAGGTCATTCTGGTGGATACATTGGACTAAATGGGGCTGGAGATTGGGAGAACAGTTAAGAGGCAAGAAGTATAGAGGCCTGAAATCTGGCCTTGGGAAAGGGAAGACATAGAAAATTATTCAGGAGGGAGACTTGAGAGCTTGGGGAATGACTGGATCTTTTTTGGTCGAGGATGGGAGATGATGTTGAAGTGTAGGAGAGAAAGTAAAGCATCCAAGCTTGAGTGATTGGGCGGAGTGTGATGTCCAAAGGCAACACGGAAGTAAGAATAGGTTTTAGGAGAGATCGCTGGTTTGGTTTTAAGCATGTAATATTTAAGGTGTCCATGGGAATGTTCAGGTCAGCAGAGGGGCCTACATGTATTATTCATGTGGAAGAGCCATCAGCAAATAGGCAACAGTTAAAACAGTTTCAGTGCCTAGAGGACTAGTTTAAGAGGAATAAACACCCTGGAAAATTCCATCCTGTAAGGAGTAGTAGGCCAAGCATTCAAACATGGGTGGAGAAAACATGGTCAGAGGATTCAAAGGAGAACCCCAAGAGAGTAGTCTTCTGGAAGCCAAGGGAAGTTAGAATTTTGAGGAGTTAGCAGTGTGAGATTTTACCTAAAAGATCAAGTAGGTAAAAATATGAAGCTGTTTTCTTATTTATCAATTAGTAAGTCAGAGATGACCTTTGTCAGTGTAATTTTGTCAGAGTTGATTCAGCCAAAGGCACACTATGGGCAGTTGGGAGAATAAATGTAGGAAATAAGGAACAGAATTAAAATTGACTACTCTTCGCAAAAATCTAACAGAGAATAGAAAAGGAATGCCGAAAAGGAAAGCTAAAGGGTCAGAGTAACATTCTAAGGATGTCAGCATTTGAGTACTTTTATAACTAATTCTTATTGAAGATTGGGACAGAATGTGGCATGTATAGTTGGAAAAGCTATTCAATATACCTATGGTTTTCATAATACCAATTTCAAAATGTAAAATCTCAACAAATCTTGGCAAATAAGAATATAAAAAAGATGGAGTGAGAAAATATCATAGGGAACATGAGAGTGCTGGTCTGATTTCTGAGGAACAACTAAGAAAGGATGTAGGGCAATGATTATTAATGAGTACTGACCTGGAAGAGGTGAAATGAGTAAGATGGATGGAGAGCACGGGTGGGAAGAGTATCCTCAGAGAGAGAAGGGCCCCGTGGTTTTCTGAGACCACCTGCAAAGCTTAATTTGGTTAGGGAGTGTGAGTGGAGACGCAAGCACGGTATTCACACTATGGAGTTGTTAGCTTAGACAGTGATCCTCACGGCACAGCTTCGCAGCTCTCAGTGGGAGGCTTTCCACACCATATAAGTAAGAATGGCTGGAACCCGTGTCTCGGCAGCCAGGAGAGAGGTGAGATTGTGATTCTCAAGGGGAAAGTCAAGGTAATTGTTCAGCAGTCTCGTGTGTGATGCTTTCATTAATCCCAGACTTTTGGAGAGCCCTCTGGACTTCAAGGTGGGGTGGACACTTTCCATTTTTACGTGGCCTTTTTTGGGCAGACGGCCCCACAGCTTGATAGGGAGTGGCATTTGGCCCAAGCCAGCTGGCCTCTCTGTCATGGTTCCTGCACCCCTGTACGTGGAATGATTGTTCGGTCAGATGGGATAGCAGGTGGGGCTGGGCAACGTCAGCTGTAGCTAACAGGTTAGTGCCTCCTGAAGGCTCTTGCCCTTTAGTCCTTTGTGCACCTGGCTTAGGTTTGGTCGGTGAGCAGGTGACCTTACTCTGTCAGAGCTGAGACTGCTCAAGGTCCCTCTGCCTGCTGCTGTGGCCTCCTCCTGTGCATGCTATTGCGGTCTCGGAGGTAGTCAGTTCTTGTCCTGAGTGAACAGGAAGTCAAGATCCCAGCAGCCTGCATTTGTTTAAAAGCATTCTTTTTCCTCATCTAGTATTTAGTGAGCTCCATTTCCTTTCATTAGAGCAAAAACAGTTTACTGGCAGTCTTTATTTTTAGTTTACTTTTGTTTGTCATGTGTGTCCATTTTACTTAGTTTTTTTTGTGTAAAGGGATTCTGAAGCGTCTGTTGGTAAATTGCTTGGCCCTTGAGTCACATTTTTATTTAATAGCACCAGCAGGCATGGAGTGTGTGTTTTATTGCTGTGACCTTTTTATTACATTTCCTTATTTTGCATTTTTCTTAGCTCTGGGGTATCTGGGTCATGCTGAGGGCACAGTTCAGGAAGTTGTCCTGTTGGCTAAGCATAGCAGGTATCAAGTTAGTGCCTATAAACCAAATGCCTGAAATGGAAGAGAATAATGAGTTTTCAGTGCAGTGTGCGTAGTCTAGGAGTCTCGCATCAGATTTGGAGTCTTCTGCTAACTCACTGAGTGGGCGCACCCCGTTTGCATTTCCATGCTGTAAAGGTAGGGCAGCAGTATGTATGAGGAACTGTGGACCGAGGCAGGTTTGGGTGGGGAGAAAGGATGTCAGTCACCTCGTGTGGAACTCATAGCACAAACCACCTAGAAGGCAGCAGCCACCTGGCAGGGGGTTCCCATGGGCATCACAGCTGGGGGCTTACCATTAACCAGTTACCTAGTCATGAAACAAGACTAGAAGATGACAGAGCTGCATTATTAAAAGGGAGGCAGTGAGAAAAGGTCTAAACCAACGTCTGGGCCTTGATAAATGCTGGTGGTGGATATATGGATGGTGAAGTAAAGGCTGTGTGTCCTCCCACCCTGAGTGCCTTTGAGTAAAGCACTTCATTTCCTTCTTTACCTTTAATGTTTCCATCCTATAGGAAAATCAGCTTCTAATGAAAGAGCAGAGGGAAGGTAAACAGGAATATCCTCCTCATCTGGCCCCAGGAACGGTGGATCCCCATTGATTACCAGAGCCTAACCAAATTAAGCAATTAAAACCAATGTATGTTTAAGTGAGAAATCCCATTCTGCTATCACAGAGGTGATAATGAATCAGGCCGTTATTGTTGTTGTGTTTGCTGGGCTTCTATCCTTAATTAAGCAATTACAGGGTCTACTGATACTTATGAATTCCTTTCAGATGCTTTAATTGAATTGCAGCTTAATGGATATTTGTAAAGTGAGGTATTCTTTCTCTTGGGACTTCCCAGTTTGAGTCTATCTCCGCCACCTACTTACTTTCAGGTGGGTCCCATTACTGGAAATGGGCAACTTGACATGAGACTTTCTAAGGCTGTTCTAGTTCCCTGCCGTTAAAGATGTCATTATATGAATTACACAAATTATGTTCTTGTCAGGAGATTCTGGAGTGTCACTTGTAGGCATTAGCACAATAAACTGGTTTGGGGAGCCTTTTTTTATTAGGCCAAAATTTTTGCAAACCTGATATAAGAAAGGCAGTCTTTGATAGATGATGGATGATATGGAATTAATGAGGTGGTTTCTGTTTTCTTGAATAGCTTTTAGTCCAGTATCAACAACCATATGAAAAACTTGAACAAGGAGAAATAACAATGAGTTATGAAAACTAGATGCAACGTCATGAGAGTGCAGATAAAAGCACAATTAATTGGGGAATGGAAGAGACTTCCCAAGGGAGACAGCATTTGAGTATCCAAGAAGATCTGGAACATTTTCGTAGGCTGGCTGTGATTCGTCTCGGCAAAAACAGCTGAGGCCATATCCTTAGTTCTGAGGACAAGTGGCCTAAAAGAAATGGATGTACTCATCAGTCATTTTGCTCTCTGCCTTTGTATGGGCATGTAAATCTTCTCAGCCCTCGTGCCATTGAGTGTGCGGGGCTCTGCCCTCAGCTCCCAGTCTGCAGGCATACTAGACTATCACCCACTGGTCACGTGGATGAAAGTGCAAGCCTATGATTAGAGCCTGATTATCTCCCATCTTTAGATCGTGAATCATCCCCAGAATGAGCTTCATCATGCTTGTGGGTCATTCAGTTGCATGGCTGTTTTAATAATCTACTTTATTTCCACTGGGCACTATGCTGGGAATATAGAAATGCATAAGATAGAGTTCCAGCCTTCACACAAAGTTGTTCTTTTTACTGAATATGTAAGCGTAAAGAAAAAAAATACATTTTTGAGATGGGTAAGAAAAAAGAAACATACCTTAAATGCCATACAAATGAAAACAACTCAGATTTTTAAAAAACAGTAGCAGTAAATGTTGTGCTACTGTCAGAAAGGCTACAGTGCTGGTCCATAACCCAGAAGTACAGGATCCAGAGGGGGCAGAGCCAAGTGCTGGCTCAGCCTGGCTCAGAGCACGCCTGGAGTGTGATATTCCATCTGAGGACCATTCTTTTAGGAAGGACAGACATCAGCACACTGCAGAAGGTTCAGAGGAGAGTGACCAGGATGGTAAGAGGCCTAATGCCAGTAGGCCAAGTTGTAGGAATCAAAGGAGACTTCCAGGACATAGTGGAGTATTTTAGGGTAAAAGGGACAGAGATTCAAATTGTTCAAATTTTTTTCTGATTGAAAGAGTAAGAAATAAAGACATCTATGAAAATAGTATTTGTTTGACATGTTTTAACGGCTCTCCTGCTCCCTAGTTAACGTCCTTCAGACCATCCTGCATACCTTGGTGTGGTGGTGGGACCGAGAGGTGAGGGAGAGAGTCCTAGTCGTGGCACCACCTTCTGTCGAGAAAGTCTGAGGACGGTGCAGCTTCCTGATTGGGATATTCAGCACGCGCTATCTCAGCTGGGTTTTCTGTGCCAACAAAGATGTTGATATATCTTAGCTCTTGTATGATAGGCCCATTGATTGCCTCTGGATGGATAGGTCAAAGTTAAATGAAAAGAACCCTCACCTCCTAAGTCCTCTGACTTCTCCCTTTTACCGTTGCGTTTTGCTCTTCCTTCTTTGGAGTTTTAATGCAGATGAGACTAGGAAAAATTATCCTGCATAGGACCAGGCCCATTCTGTACAAAGCTAATATGAGCCAGTGGAGTGTAGTTGGAAAAGGTAGACCTCTGGACTTGTCCCTGAGGGTTCCTTTTCCTTTCCTCCTTCCTCTTCTACGTGAAGGTTCTTTCTGCATCTGTTAAAGGTTATCTGGGATGCCTTCCACCTGGTGGGCATGGAGGTGTGGGGAGGAATGGGAAGCTTACAGCAATTTGATGGCTCCTCTCTGCTGGACTCTTTCCAGTACCAGCACCTGTCTTTGGTTGTCCCAGATGTTTCAGTTCTAGTCCTCTTCTTATGGTTTTCCAGGGAAAATGCTTTTCACTGTCGATTTTTCAATGCCATCTTGTCAACCTGTTGGCATTTCCCAGCAACCATTTAGTAATAGTGGTGGCAAGCAGCACCATTCAGGATTGGGCTACTGACCTCTGCCTATGCCCTGTGGGGTGTCCATTTGACCAGCCGAATAGTAGAGGATGGCAGGATCTAGGTGCAGGAGAGGGAGTGGAAATGGTGTGGTCATTTGAAATTCAAGAGAAATGCTTAGAAATCATGTGATGGGCAGCCTTGGGGTGAACAGTGCCCACTACTTGTAACAGGGGTCCCCAGTCTCTGGGCAGCACAACAGGAGGTGAGCTTGAATGTAATGTACTTGGATCATACTGAAACCATCCCTCCCCACCCCGCCACTGCCCCGTCCGTGGAAAAACTGTCTACCACAAAACTGGTCCCTGGTGCCAAGAAGGTTAGAGACCGCTTTCCTGTAAGACTAATCTTGATTACTGTGGGAACCACCTTTTACATCCCGCTTTCAAACAGAGATATGACAGTTATAATTCTTCATTATTGACAGAATGTCTTTGCCCCAAACCCCAGGTCTTTACGCACCTTAGATTCCTTTCAGAATGTTTTTCTGAGGCTTCCCCAAACTAATGGGCTAAATTTGCAAGTCTCTTCCTGGCTTTTTAGATAAATGTTGAATGAATTAGAACACATTGACATGAGAATTAGAACACACTAGGTGTCCAGTGTGGGCAGCCAGCCCAAACATACCCTCCTCCTAGTGCCCTGAGTGGGCACTATGGGTTTTAACTCAAGGAAGTTGGTAGGACCACTGGCCACAGAATGTCCTTCCTCACACCCCCACGTGTGAAGGGCTCTGAGGAAACTCAGGGAGTTGCCCTCAGCTTCAATGCCATGGTTTTGGTCCCAGATTCTGCTATAGGGCTGCCAGTACAGACCTCGTGGGAGCAAGAACAATTCACAGAAGTTCCTCTCGTATTTGGAATGCTTCTGAGACACACAGCCACATTCTCCCTCAGTCACGGTTTTTCATCATTAGAGCTTCTTTCCATTTATTTAAACTACCCACTTAATCTAGGCCTCATAAGTATGTGGTTGCTTTTTTAACCATCCTTTACCTGTGATAAAATAAATGTTATGTACATCTCTCTTCACTGGCCTTTGATTTCTGGATTGCAGTGCCCTGCAAGTTTGGCTTATCAGCTTCTAAGTGGGCTTTGAAGAAAGTTTTTAAAATATATTTTATTGATTGGGCTGTTACAGTTGTCCTGTTTTTTTTTTTCCTCCCCTTTATTCCCCTCTGCCCTGTGCCCCCCTCCCACCAGCATTCCCCCACCTTAGTTCATGTCCATGGGTCATACATATGAGTTCTTTGGCTTCTCCATTTTCCTTACTATTGTTAACCTCCCCCTGTCTATTTTGTACCTACCATTTATGTTTATTAATCCCTGTAGCTTTTCTCCCATTCTCCCCACTGATAACCCTCCATGTGATCTCTGTTTCCGTGAATCTGTTCCTGTTCTAATTGTTTCCTGAGTTCGTTTTTGTTTTTCTATTTTTAGGTTCAGTTGTTGATAGTTGTGAGTTTGTTGTCATTTTACTGTTCATAGTTTTTATCTTCTTTTTCTTAGATAAGTCCCTTTAACATTTCATATAATAAGGGCTTGGTGATGATGAACTCCTTGAACTTGACTTTATCTGGGAAGCACTTTATCTGCTCTTCCATTCTAAATGATAGCTTTGCTGGATAGAGTAATCTTAGATGTACATCCTTGCCTTTCACGACTCTGAGTACTTCTTTCTAGCCTCTTCTTGCCTGTAAGGTTTCTTTTGAAAAATCAGTTCATAGTCTTATGGGAACTCCTTTGTAGATAACTGTCTCCTTTCCTCTTGCTGCATTTAAGATTCTCTCCTTCTCTCTAATCTTGGGTAATGTAATTATGATGTGCCTTGGTGTGTGCTTCTTTGGGACTCTCTGAGCTTTTCTGTTTAAGCTTTCTTGATTCCCTGTAGTTTGCTTTATTATATTGAATTGGCCAAAGAGTTCGTGACTTTTTTCTTTATACGATGGCCCGAGTGGTGTTTAGTTGTCTTTAACTTCATTCAGAACATATTTGTTAGATTGTATTGTGACAGCTGTTATATCAGCGTGCATTTTTTAAAAACTTGTCAAAATTGGTGAATTTTTGTATAGCCATTTGAATATTGAGGATGGAAGAAGATACATAGCATTTTCAGCCTATTATGCTTTATTATTTCAAGAAAGGTAAAAATACAACTGAAATGCAAAAAAAAATTTGCGCGGTGTACAGAGAAGGTGCTGTAACTGATCAGATGTGTCACAAGTGGTTTGCAAAGTTTCTGTTGGCATTTTGGCCAAATGATTCTTTGCCGTCAGGCTATCTTATGCATTGAAAGATGTTTAGCAGCACCCCTGGTCTGTACCCATTAGAAGCCTATAGTGGGAGATAGCTGACATTCTCAGAATATCCAAATCAATACAGTTATTGGTGAAAATAAGAAATGTGTCTTTTACGGAAAAAATGTAACGGACTTTTTGGCCAACCCAGTACTTAGGCTGTGCAATAGCAGTCCTGAGTAAACCCCAGTAACTCCCATGCTTAACCTCACTCTATGTAGGAAGCTGCTTAAATAAACCAGCTAGCCTAGGATGGGTAGAGAAGTTCCCATTTCCCTGCCCTGGTGTGCCTCCTTTTTCTGATCTTGTACATCTGCTAGTGATTTTTCTAGGGTTAATTTGGGTGTTTTTATTTTTAAATTGGAACATGGTGTCTGTCTCTTCTCTGTGTTTTGGATGCAGCCCCTGTGCTAGGCATGCGGTTATTAACTCCACTGATATACCAGTTCGCTCATTAGCATTTGCATTTTAAATTACCAGTTAGAGCAGACGACATTTATGCTATATTTGTACCATTGCCTTCTTCATGAATGATGTTGTATGTGCAGGGAATGCAGAAATAACTCCTCTCAGGCCCTGATGTATTTTAGTCTTTATTTCCCTTTTACTCTTGATTCTCATTGTTTGGTGGGGATTTTTTTTTTTAATTCTTTTCCAAGCTTAGACCTATTTGTGAGTACTGCTGATTGGGAAGTGCTAATGACAGATTAGACCTTCATATCAAAATAGGCATATTACGTAGAGTGGCCATCTTTCCCTGTCACGTGGTGCTCCTGTTAGGCAGTCTCCTTTGATGAGAGAGGAGGGAATTTTCTCCTCTGGGTTGGTGGGTGGGGAGACATGGTAACAAACAGTTGTTCTTGCTTTATTCATTCTCACATCTTCATTTTTTTTTTTTTTTTATTAAGAGTAAAGAAGGGAGAGAGAAAGGACAGACAGAAAAACATTGATCAATTGCCTCTTGCATGTACCCCAACAGGGGACCAAGCCTGCAACCCAGGCAGATGCCCTGACCGGGAATCAAAAAGGCAACCCTTTGCTGTGCAATGCTCAACCAACTGAGCCACACCAGCCAGGGCTTCCATCTTTATTTTTTTATAATTCACTAGTCAGTGGTTATTTATTAATATCTGTTATCTCTTGGTGCTGTATGGGAAAAAAGGAAATGGTGCATGCCTTTGGAGATCTTATTTTTAACAAGAAACATTTAGATTGCACTACAGTACAGAACAGGCTTAAAGATAACAGTGTAAAACCAGGTTAGAGGTGCTTCTTCAGTGAGAGTGTCAGTAGTTAAGTTCTCTTAGGGCAAGGGTGTCAAACTCATTTTCACCGGGGGCCACATCAGCCTTGCAGTTGCCTTCAAAGGGCCGAATGTAATTTTAGGACTGTATAAATGTAACTACCCTTAACAGTGAAGCGAGAGCTCAGCACTGCTGCCAAGTGGAAACAAGGTGCTGGGCGGATAAAACAAGGTGAAGGGCCGGATTCAGCCCAAGGGCCTTGTGTTTGCCACCTGTGTCTTAGGGGAACTGTTCCTGTTAGGGAATGGTGACTTCAGCACCTGGATCACAAGGACCGAGTCAGATACCCAGTCATGGATCAGGGACCTGGGAATGGAGCCTGCCTAGGCTTGGGTGTGCCCAGCTCTGCCAAAACCAGTCTTTGACTGCTTTCTGGCAGCAGACTCAGGCTCTGGCTTAAAGCAGAGCTCTGGTAGGTAGGTATGTGTTCATGCCAGTATGCTGTTTCTTGGTGATCTTGAATTTTGGTTATCTAAGACGTGTCACAGGGATCCTTCCTGTTGGTGAATTTGGACTTAAAACACATCTTGAAAAATTCAGGGATGTCACACTGGAAATAGTAGATATGCATTTTGTGTAAGCAAGCAAAAATTCTGCAATTGATGTGAAAGATTTTTATTTTACCCCTTTTTCATGAAAGGTCTTTTTCCTTGCAGTCCTCATTCTGCTGGTGAGCTGTTGGAATAACCAAGATACGAAAAGGTGCATTTTGAGACTCGTGGTCTAAAGTACAGACAGCATGTCAGTTTAGAAACAGGCACCATTTATGTGTGCTGTTGCCACACATGACATTTTTTACAATAATAAAAGAAATGGTATGGTAATGGCCTTCTAAGCCTCCTCTCATGTTGAACAATTTCATGCCTCACGGAAGGCACTGGCCTTCTGAGGTTGGCCTCACCGTAAACCCTGCCATGTCCTACTCTCCTTATTCCCTTAGTGAGTAGGTCTTACCCGTTGGAATGAGTGCTGGAGGGTTGGTTACCTTTTTCCCTTTGTTATGGTATCACTTGAACACTTCCAAATCCTACTTCACATTTGATACAGCTCTCCATATTTCCTTTGATTCTATTAGTCTTGTAAGAATTTCTTACCCTGAAATCTGCTGATTCAGTTTTTCAAGAAATCCACACCAAGCAGTACAAACTTGGGAATCAGATCTCCAAATGGGGTCTGTAGTCCTGTGAGGGACTCATGGTCCCGTGAGGGATCCTTCCATTTAAGGGTCTAATAGTTCAGGTGGAGTTCCACTTCACATCATTACATTAGCTCTTTTTTCATAAATAAAAGCAGTCATGAGGTAATCCTGAAAAGTTGATGGGCAAGACAAAATTGATAAAGAACTGTTACCTTCCTCTGTTCTTTTCTGCCATGGAGATGGCCTGTTTTTGACACACTCGGTGTTTGTCGTGCCTTTTAGTGGGTTCCGTGAGTGCCAGGCTCAAACACAGGCCTTTGAGCCTGAATCGTGGGGGCGGGGGTTTTGTTTTATTTTTGTTTTTTTTCTCCTGGTCTCTAGCCTCTTTTGGTCTCTGGCAAAATTGTTCTCCAGAAGCTAAGTTGTCCATAACAAGTCAAGCATCAATACCATAGAGGAGATGATTGGGTCCCAGGAGTCTTCAGAGTAGTGAGGAAGAATAAGACATGTAGTTGGCTGGTGCCACCTGTGTGGTCAGATGAAGGTGCATTTGGGTTGTATGGTGGCAGGCATCTAGATGGCACTCAGAGTGTTTGTTCAGTAGCGTTTATAAACGCTGCCTAACGATGCTAATGGAAGCCAAGGAATCCCACAGACTCTCTTTCGCTCTGTCGTTAGGTTTGTTATCCAGGTGAAGGGCTGATTACTGCCACTCACTCCTGGCCCCGCTGAGCTGGGCTGCAAAGGAGAGGTGAGGTTGCCTGCTCCCCTAGCTGCCAGGCCGTCCAGCCGCCTTGCGTTTCTCTGCTCCTTCCTCCACTGCACCGGTGGCTTCCAACAGAAACCTTGAATCAAGTGGGTTAGGAATAAACTGCTTGAATGCGTTTGCGCAGATAGCTTCTCTCACCAGCTATCTGAAGTGCTTTTTGAAATACACGGGAGCCCTTTGTAAGCCGCTTCATAAGCTGTGAAGTCCATTGTTGCTGCTCTCTGCAGCCAGCGTGTCTCTAACCCAAGTAATGTCGACTTGGCTCCAGGCCAGGGTTTAGGATTGGAAACTTGAGTAAGCAGCAGCTGTTGCAGGTTGGAGGATTTGCAGAAATTGAGATCGCTGTTCCCAGATATTGGCACTTGCCTGGTGATGAATGACCGCGTCTGTGCGAGCAGACTCTGTATGCTTTCCTTCGGCCTTTTCTTCTCAGCACTCTGTTGTGGTGCCTGCTCAATGGCCCCATTGTGGAGGAGGGTGACTAAATGGAGGGGTGAGTGGCCTGCCTCCACCGCCATCCCCTGTCTCAATTGGCTTAAATGGAGACATTAATAATAGCTCTTTGATCCCCTGAACTGGTTCTAGGGGCAGGAATCTTGTGGCACATAGCACAGATGCCAAGGGCTAAGAATCCAGCCTCCAGAGGGTAGAGGCATGGATTCACCTGAAAGAGAGTGACATGAACCTTGGTGTCCCTTTGCCTTAACCACTCATCTGCGCCAGATTAGCTGGGGAGGTGAGACCAAAGACCAGAAAAGGTCTATTCTGATAAAGTCATTAATCGTTACTGTGTTCATTTCTGATAAGATTGCCCAAGTGAAATTTTTAGGGGGTGATGCCTCTTTGAATAATTTCTTCTTATCACATATAGTCATGCATATTCATATGTGCATATTCCCAAAACACTGTTACAAAGCCATCTTCCTAGAGATTAAACTGCAAAGGAGCTGGCAGGAATAACCTCCGTTAAGAGACTTTGATTCTCCCAACTGCAGCCTCCAGCATCACTCTCTCATGTCGCCGTTTTGTCTTCTTTATAGCACTTGCCACTGTCTGAAGTTACCCGGTTTGTTTATGTTCGCATTTATTTATTCTTTGCATCAACAGGATGTAAGATGCTTGAAGGCAGGGAAATTGTCTTTCCTGTAACTGCTGAACCCTGGAATAGTGCCTGACCCAGAGTCAGCATTCACTAGATAGTTCTGGGATGAATGAATGAACACTGCTTCTGGGCTAACACTTGGCTTATTTTAAAATTCAGAAAGCAAAGTGACAACACCGTTCCCATGGAGAAAGTGCTAGAGCCACAGCAGCCCTAAAATGGCAAACAGAGGCCCAAACTCTGTTTGGGATTAAAGCCTGGAACTCTTCCTGAAGTCACATAGCCTCTCTGGGCCTTAAATATCTTCGTAGAGAGAGTTGAATTAGGTTTCTCTAGGATTCTTTCCAGGTCTGAGTCTCTAATAATAATAGCTTTTACTTAATGTGTATTATATGCTGTGGATTAATTTGGATTTCCCGCCCTTTTAGGTGGATATCATTACCATCTCCATTTTATAGATAAGAAAACTAAGGCTTAGGAAGGTTAATCAACTTGCTAGTGAATAGAAGAGTACATTTTCTTGATTGTATATGTGCTGACATTTAGAGTGCAATACCCAGATTGACAATGAGCATCCTGTTACGAGGTCTTACCTCTTCTATTTCTCCAGTCCCCTCGCCATTCATTGCATCTGCCAGTGCTTTCTGCTTACCTGGGAATCACCTAGGTGCTGCCTTTCTTTTGGGATGACCAAAAGCAAAGCTTAAGAAGTAGACAATGGTAGTGGCCCTCTTGAGGAATTATAGCGATGTGGGTATGAGATTTTAGTTGTTGTTTTGGAGTTTGGATTTGTTTGTTGGCCCCACAGATGACTCCAGTCGGAACACATCTAAGATGAGAGCATGGCTAGGACTTGTGGCTGTGAGGCAGAGACATGTCAGACCTGTGGGGTGAGTTTATGAGCTGAGGCATTTATGGACAAATTAAACTTTAGCCCTGAATAAGCAATGTCCTTAGCCAGTTATTACTGCTCCAGCACTTCTAATGGGCCCTGTGCAACCCTTATAAATTATTCAGCTGCTTTACTAATAAAAGGCCAAGCAACTTGCCTAGTGTGTGGTGATATTTAAGTATAACTTAGAGAGAACAGGTTAGAGGGACAGAATATTTGCTAACCACCAGGGAACCCTTTTTTCTAATTTGGAGTTGAAAGGGTTAAACCTACCACCTTGAGTAGCAGAGTTTTAAGAGATAATGCATAAAACTAGTGTTGAAATGTTAACATCGTAGATCCGAAGGCTTTCTGCTAAGGTTCCCTGGACTGATTGTTGGATCTGATGCACCTTTCAGAGTGTCATGATTATGATGATTAAATATCCCAGAATAGCCTACATTTAAGCATTAAAAGTCATTGGGGTTTAAAAAAAATAATTCTTATAACTTTTTATTTTGGAATATCACATTTACAGGGATGTTCCAAAAACAGTACAAAGGGCTTTTGTTTACCCTTATGGAATTGTTAACATATTGCCCCATTTGCTATCATTGTATTTTTAGGATCAGAAGCTTTTTACTAGATTACTTCTCACCTCTATAAATAGCATAAAATAATTTTTCCATTCCAAATAGACATACTTTTTTTTAAAGAAAATTGTGTGGTTACCAAACGTGTTCCCTGGCAGCCACCATGGTGTCGCCCGTTTGGAAGGTGAGCTGCAGCCACGGTACATCCCGGCCCCTCCAGGGAAACTCCTGCTTTCAAATGCTCTGTTCAGCATTCAGGCCAAGTGTTAAGCCGGTGGAATTTTTTGGTTCAAGAGATAACATTATAGATCTTCAGGGCTCTGTCAGGCCCAGATGTTTCCAGAGGTCAACCTAAAAGCATGTATGTGTGGTAGTTTATAGCTCTGTCTGGAAGCCACTGGGAACATGCCCACCTCAGTCTGTCGTTACGTTTGCTCTCTGAGGTTGTCATGCTGCCCCTAGAGATGATGGGGGCTTTACATTCTTACTTCCTTTCATATTTCAGTAAATAATGGGTCAGATTAAAGCAAAATGATTCATTCATATATACTACCAAGCATGTTTGGGTTCTGTTTTTTAAAGGTGCTCTGAGAATGTCGGTGATTCCTTGATGAACTCTAAATTTACATGAATCCTCACCTGCTGCAAGCCACGGGGCACTGTGGGAAGCAGACTCAAGGCTAAGGCTTCCCACCGTGCCAGCTGAAAAGCATGGCAAATCATGGGAGGGCCCTGCCTGGTTGCCTCACATTTCATGGCACAGAACTTTAAAAGAAAGACTCAGGTTTTTCTCAACTTTGCACATTCTTACCATATTTGCTATTCTGCATTCCCTCCATCTCATATCTTCCTGAATTTTCACTGAAAATGAATGAATACTCGTTGGTATGTATACATGTCTTCATTGTTTCTTTCAACTTCGGTAGGCTCTGTTTTTTTTTTTATCCATTGGTGAGTGACCTTGGTTTTATAACAGCAAAAATTATCACAATTAATAATACCCTTGTTATTAGCATTTGTACTTCTTAGTCAAGCATTTTGCCCTCATTACTTTCCAGGATCCTTTAGAGGACTTAAATGAGATTGTAACCTTTCACTGCAGCAGGAAATGCTCAGCAGAGTTGGGATAGGAAGTCTAATTATAGGGAAATAAAATAGGTGAAAGGTGAATTTTGAAGTATTTTAAATGAAAGTTGATAATAGAAAGCTCATTGGACAAGAAATTGGAAGACCTTGTTTCTCATCAGGCTACTGCTCAGGTGTATAGCCCCTAACCAAGCTCACACGGGTGTCTGCCCCTTCTCTGCCTTATTACCTGTACTTGATAGGCTCTACCCCATAATTGTTAACTCCAGGGTATGGTTTTAGCTTTGTGGCCTTGAATTATATTAAATGATAGCAGCCATTCTCTCAAGCCCTGTAATGCCATGATCTTATGAACTCTTTCATTTAGTTTTAAATTTTGAGTTTGAAATCAAGTCAGCTGATCAGTAAATTGAGTTGATTGAAATTTTGCCCTGACATAAATGTGATCTGTATGAGTAGGAGATGACAGCTTAGAAGACAGCCAGTGTCTTCCCTCAGTTCATCAGATAAACACTCTTAACCGGATGGGAGCTCAGTTTTAAAGTATCCTGAGCTCAAAAGTGAGCTACCCAAGGGCTAATAGCAATGCCATCAATCCAGTTCTCAGAAGAGCAATTAGGGCCTTAATGAAATGAGGGCCAAGGGCTTCTTGGACAGCATCAGAGGCAAGTTGGAAAGCTGTGTTGAATTGTCTTACCTGCTTGTTTGGGGGGCCCCCTTTACTCAGATGCCTCCCAGATGTCCATGTAGGACTTGGGCCCTATGTGGTCCAACTGTCTTATGTTCCTCGTTCTCTTCTTGGTGCGGTTATACAAACAATGTGCTGATAAGCGTTGGCTTTCCCTGGGATTTATTTCTCTTCTTCACGTGCTCATTTTTAAAGCTACAGATTTAAACACAGAAGTTGGGAAATACATAAGTTTAAAATTCTGTTAGAGGCTGGTTCGCCCACTTCACACATGAGGTATATTAAGGGTTCACCTTTAGCAACAGCCCAATTAGTAACTGCCAATACTGCTTATGTACGGTGTGGGATTGTTCGCAGTTGCTATGAGAACTTTAACTTTTGCATTCCCTGACTCATTTTACATGAACAATGCAAATGTGAAGAGATTTGAAGGGGAGGGATGATAAGACAGGGAGCTGGGAAATGAGTGAAACGTGGTTCTCTCTCGAATCACTTGGAACGAACGGTAAGTGCTCTGTGCCTATAAAGTTCTTCCACTTCGTGCCCTCATGGAAGTTTGTTTTCCCTAAATTCTTGAGAAGGAAGTAAAACAGTTTGACCTTTATTTTCATCAAGCTTCAAAGCAGTTCAAGTTCAATACTTAGCAGGAAGATTGCCTTTAATGAGCCGTGTTTGGAAGAGGTGGATTTTAATGTCTCAGTGTTTGAAAGGAAGTGAGATGCGCACACGGTGAAACTAACTGTTGCATCTGAAACGGAATCGCTGTCCCAGCAGCATTTAAGAACCAAAAAAAAACAAAGACTGCGGGGGTTTCTTTTTTGTGTTATTTATGTGTTTTGGGCGCCAGAAAAAAAAGCATCTCATCTACATCATGTGCCTGTGTTTGGAATCTTGAATTTCAAAAAAAAGAAAGAAAGCACACTTTATACAAGTAGCTCAGAAGTCACTGTTACTTGTTTTGAACTTCATCTGAGAAAGAAATTCCTGTTCCAGACCAAACTCCCTCCCTGCTCAAGATCTGGCCCCAGTTCAGGGTTAAGTGTGGGTTAGATTCTCTAAAGAAGAAAAAGGTGCTTCCCTCAGCCTTTGTCAGCGGTAATCGCCAGCTGTGTTTGGTGCTCCATCACTTTGTTTTCTTTTCCCCCTTGTTATTTGGTGGGCCTGGTTTTATGCTGAATAGAAGATAAAGAGTGCTTACTTATCCTTCCCGGTCCCTCTAGTTCTTCCTCCTCTCACTGCACTTAAAAAAAAAAAAAAATGGAATGCTGGGTCAGAAATTCTTGATTCGTAGTTTAGAGCAGAAGTTTTAGGGGGCCCTTAATCACCAGGACCCGGATGTGAAGTGGCTGGTACTGACTACTTGTTGCTGTGGGCAGTAATGTTTCCTTAGAGTCATGGGATGGTTCCCTGGCACTTTCAGGTCTTTTCTGAAAGCTCATCACTCCCAGTGAGTTCTAGCATGGTGTCTCAAGCTTGCTCAGTAGGTCCGGATTAGGGCCAGAGATCTTGCAGTTCTAACAAGTTTCCAGGTGGTTGATGCCAGTGCTGCTGATTGGCAGGCTACTCATTTGAGTGAAAACGATTTGGACCGCCTTCCTTCCCTCTATTTTTTCCTAGCTTGGAAATTATGAAATACCCAGTGCACATACAAAGCCTTAGCAGCTAAAAATGCAGGTCTTAGAGCCAGTTCCATCTAGTCTGAGTCTAGGCTTCCCCCATTTGCTAGATATGTGAAACTCTGTTTCCCTATTACTAGAGCCGGGATAGAATGGTGGTGGTGTGTGATCGGCACATCATTCCTATGAGGTGCTTCTTAAAGAAGCCAGTGACAAGCAAAACCCTAAGTGGCTATTTTGCGTCCTGATTTGATGCATTACTTGAATTCTAGCTACATAAATGCCATCATCTGGGGAGGCCTCAGCCTTATGACATTTGAGGGCAGTGCTGTACTTGAACCAGCACTGTCCTTGGCTTTCCTTTTTATCCATGAAACAAGAACTACCTTTTTCTGTTCTGTTCTCCTTCCTGCTCACATTAGCCCTTGCTTATTGAGAGGTGCAGGGCCCTTAGCTTAGTGGACCATCTTAGGCCCATCTGTCATTGTGGCCACATCTTATGGAGCTGTAATAGATGTTTTCTGTCTTCATCCCTGTACCCTGGTCCTCTGTGTGGTAGAGCTGAGTAGGACAATTAGCCCACCCTGAAGGGTACCCAGGCAATGTTTTCAGTAGCAGTGGTAGTTGCTGGTTAAATCTCAGTTGTGTATAAGGTTGCAGACTTTTAAAATAGAGAGATTCTACATCTGAAAAGGAATTCCTTCTAGGGTGTGAAGCTAATTTGTTTGGGACAGAATGTGATGGTTAAAAGTGGAAAATGGAAATGTGGGGCTGAATTGGTTGAAGAACTTGCCCTAGACCACAGGGCCTTTCACCAGTCCTGGTCCCCTCCTTAGTAGTGAGTGTGGCAACTTCAGCAGATGGCCTCAGGTGTTGTCTTGTATTACTGAAAAAAAAAAAACAAAAAAAAAGCTACTTTGTCTAGCAGAGAATCCTTTAGTGTTTATTTGGCCTTATTTTGGCCAGCTGGTTGGAAAATCCACACTGGCCACGTTGGAGTAGCTAGCTTCTTTTTCATCATTCACTTCTCAGTTTCTCCCTTTTTCCCAGGGAGCTTTGACCCCTGGACTAGAGTAAGCCCTTCCCCTACATTATATGTGTTCCCAAAGTTTTATGCAGTTCCCAACTTTATGTGCTTCCTTCTATTTCTCATTGAATGTCAGTCTTCTCCAGTAGACTAAACTGTTAAAGACTTGGTGTTGCTGGTCTCTGTTGCATCCCCAGTACCTAACACAGTCCCTGGCACATAGTGGGCACTCAATAAATATGTGTTGAATAAGTGGAAATTTCATTTACTCCTGAGCCATGCATGCATTATTCAGTGAATAGGAGCAAAAAAGTTATGTATGTTCTTAATACAATCTCATCATATAGCAGCTCTTGATCTTCATTTCTGTTGGATATTATTTCCCAATATACTTGTGGATTTTTGTTCTGTAGTCAGTTGTGTGGCACCAACATGCATTTCTAAGAGTATATTCTACTTCCAGGAACCAGGGCTATATATAAATAGAGATCATCACTGATTTTCAAAGGGCAGGCAACAGCCACAGAGGGTGCAAATTGACGGAACAAGCTCAAGAACAGGAGAGAGCAAACTTCACTGAGACTATTAGCTCTAGGCTGAAAATTAAGAACTTTCAGCTTTCCTCATTTTTTCAGACCCCATGGCCTTAGTAGCCTCTGGAGATTCCTGAGCAGATCCATCAGCCACCACAGAAAGCAGCTATGTTAGATTTTTATGGCTGTTTGCTCTAGCTTTCCGTGCTAGTAACTCATTGTTGACATGACAGCCTACAGCAATCCAGATTTTTTTCTGAAGCTGCTTATCAAAATTGAAAGTGTCAGAAACCCAATATTTTGAGGCCAGTAATTAATTAGAACATTTTTATTTATGTAGATGCTTGTAAAACATCTTTATCAATATAATCTTGACCTTTTTTCCAATTATGGGTGACTATAACACAAGAAAAGCACATAATTAAAATAGAAGAAAACGCCTGTGATAAGGTGTGTGAGTGTGACTCGCTCCCATGTTTCCTCATCCCTCAGCCCCAGAAGTCTGCTGAGGAGAGTGGAGGGCCGTGTGCTAGCAGCCTCTCTTCCCTCCCAGTGGATTTTTCTCCCTCCAACTTCACCAACCACACACTCTTCTCATTTAACAATTCCTCTTCCAGTCTTATGTAATTTCAATTGCATTTCCTCTGTATTCCAACTACTTTTTTCCCCCTTCCTCCTAAATTTCTCTTTCTCTCCCTGTTCCCTCTGATAGGCAAGGAGGGCACGCAGATGTGACTTGTGGAAATATGTATCTTCACTCCCCACAATTCACCTTGTGAGTCTCATGAGAGCAGGAGCCATTGTTATCACCTATTGCCTTCAAGGAAGATTGTCAGGTCTGCTCCCATTTCTGCTTGATTTCTTCTTTTCCATGATCAGACAATGGCTCTGTTGGCCACCTGAAACAAGGGGTTGAGGGAGAGATGGGGAAGATTCATCTCATCCTTTAATCTCTTAGGTCTTCGGCTTTGTCTTTCTTCCTCTGGAAATTCAGTTTTCATCCATGTGACCGTTTTCTGAGAGCTTCCTGTTTGTAAAGGCAAAAGTTAGGGTCTGGAGAGCAAACTGTATTTACTTTTTTTAGAATTAACACTTAGTAGTATGGATATAAGTCAGCAAATTACATTTAGATGAAGTTTCAATTAATATTTTCAATTTAACCTTTATTGTATTTTTTCCCATTACCATTTATTCCCTTTATACCCCCCTCCTCCCCACTCCCATCAACACACTGTTGTCTGTGTTCATGAGTCCTTTTTCCCTTTTGCTCAATCCCTTCAACCCCTAACCTGCCCATCCCCAAGCTGGAGAGCAATACTTCTTAAAGATTAATCACCACAGCAATTACATTGTAAAATAATGCATGTGATTGATAGTTAATATATCCCTCTCTGGGGAGCTGGGGAGCTTCATTGATTTGAAGAGATGAGTCCATTACTTGTTTAGGAGCAGAGCTTTGTATGAACACTAAATTGATGGCCTACACTTAGAGGTAGGAGCAGATGATGGGAGGTGGTTAAAGCATAACCACCACCATCATCATAAAGGGTGTTGCACCAGCAAGGAGCCCACCGGTTATCCTGAAGGAATCGTAAACCTCTAGGAGGTGGCAGGCAGCAGGG
The DNA here is from genome assembly GCA_007922815.1 of Macrotus californicus. Lineage (NCBI taxonomy): Eukaryota > Metazoa > Chordata > Mammalia > Chiroptera > Phyllostomidae > Macrotus > Macrotus californicus. The sequence goes on from VMDR010002310.1 coordinate 81,590, forward strand.
TAAGAGAAGAGGTAGCATGTGCTGTTGTTTAGAACGAGCAGCCCTAGATCTGCAGCGGGATCCTGCTGATCAAGAATCTCCTCCCCTGCCCTCCTGCCACCCAAGCTGGTGCTGATTTGAAGGATACTGGCTCCAGAATGGTCGCTCTGAAAATTCTCTCCCTCCTTTCTTGTCAAGCAGGGCACACGCAGCCTCCCCGTGTGGGTGGCGTCCATATAACGAGACTGCCTCGTTTATTTTGGGTCCATGAGCTTGCGTAATGTGCCTATTTAACACCCTCCTAAAAGCTCTTTTCAGCACATGATCGAGTAAGAAGGCCCACTAAATCCTGCTTCTTCTGGGCACAGTGGGCTGTTTAAAGTTGTTCCTGCCGCCGTGTATTTATGGGCAGGGGCTGGAGCTATGACATTTATCTCTGTTGGCGAGGGTGCTGATATATATCTGCTCCCATCTCCCGCGAAGAGCTGCACCTTATCTTGAGAGAGCAATGAGAGCACGCCCATAACTCATGCTGCCTAGTCACTGGACTGTCGGTGTGCAAAGCCACTTCACCCCTACAAGAAGGGGGTAGGGAGAGAGTAGCACATGATTACACGTATGAGGGAGACTTGGGTGGAGAATTATCTAGGGTTTAAACAGGAAAGAGGGAAATGCAGTTCCTAATAAGCTCTCCTCAGGGTGGCATGTTTTGACCTGCTTCTTGGCATGCCCATGCCCTCCCTTCCTTTTTTTTTTAAACTGTAAAGATTTGTTTTTAAAAGGAAATTTTGGTGGGTGGGTGTGTGTCTGTGTTTTAAAGAAATACACAGTTGCTAATGAATATGTAGAAATAGAAAAATTAAAAATGAGTGATCATTTCTACTTCCGTCCTCTAAACTGTCTCCACCATTTACGTGTAACTCCTTCCTACTGTGTTCTCGGCGTGTTTCCTGCCCACTCTTGAGAGCCAGGAAAGACCTGGTTTGATCTCCAAAACTTACGCAAGAGTTCTCAGTGACTTGGATTAACTTGTCTGTTTCTCTGCCCTTAGAATACAGGACTGGTAAATTTAAAGGAGATTAAAAATAGAAAACTGAATGGAGAGAGAGCTGCATAAAAGACAGGCTGAGTTCTGTTGTTATATTGTCCTTGGTACTGGCCCTTGAGATTCGTGCTTGAACAGAAACTTAGGGCTCCTTTTGCATTTCTGAGACCTGGCCTTTTAAGGGAAAACACCCACCCATTTCTTGGGCACATTTTCAGTGTCCATGCTGTTTGTAGAATTTGTTTGTTCTAATTTTTTCCCCAGACAGGATTCCAATCTCCTAATGAGTCTTCCTGCTTCTGTTCTCGTGGCCCTTCTGCTTTCATATGCCAGAAAGATCATCTGTAAAATGTGAGTGTGCTCGGGTCATTCACCTCCTTATAACTTCTCAGTGGTTCCATTGCCTTCAAAATAAGGCGTTTATGGCCTTCCGTGATCTGAGCCCTGTTCATCTCCATGGCTTCCCCACTCTACACCCTCACCGAGCCCTCTTCCTGAGCCAGGGGCACTGAAGTATCCAGGCCCAGCTAGGCTGGCCTCAAGGGTTTTACATATTCTGTTCTCTCAGCTTTAAGTACCAGGGCCCGTCTCTCCTTCCGTCATCGCCTCTTCACCCCCAGGAGCCTGGCTCAGGTATGTGCTCTCAGAGAAACCTCGGATTAACATACCGATGATCTGTGTACATATTTGTCTTCCCCACCAGCCTTTGTGCTCCTTGTTCATTTCTGTACGCCCAGTCCTTAGCCCAGTGCCTGGCCCGGAGCAGTCCGCAGTCCGTGTTTGCTGAACAAATGGAGCTGCACACAATGGTTTTCATACAGTAATCACCTGCCAGGTCTCAGCCACATGTCCCTCCTCCATGACTGTGCGAGCCCAGGTGTGCCACTTGCTCCAATTGCACCATTGTGTGTAGCACAGCTGTGAAGGATTCATCAGACAACGACATCCGCAGGAGTGACAAGTCCACGTTGGGGAGCACAGTATACCTATTAAATCTGATTAAATTGTGAGACGGAGAGGATGGGGCTATGGAACACCTGTGGAAGTTCATGTGAGAAGGAGTGGTCAGGAAAGCTCAGTGGAGGGCCTGAAGCTTCTTTTAGAATCCTGAGGACTGTGTCCTGGTGTGCCGGTGCTGGGTTCCCAGGACAGGAACAAACCACAATTTAGGACCAATCATCTCACCACCCTAGGCCTGAGTGCTCCAGATCAGGCACTTTGGTGACTCGTGTGTATGTGCATTTTTTTCCTGTCTTCCTGACACTCTCTGTGTCCCTTACTTTATTTTACTGCGTATCACTCATCAGCTTCTCTCACACTTACAATTCACTTGTTTATTATCTTTTTCTTCTACCCAGAATCTAAGGCCCATGAGGGCAGCAGTTCCCATATGCTTCATTCACTACCATAGAGTGAAACCCAGCACCTAGGACATTGTCTCATTCACAGTGGGCCCTTAATCAGTAAGGACTATTTCCCTAAACAAGGAATCCTACCCTAGACTTTCTGTATCCTGGGTTTCTATATGCAACCTAGCATTTACCAGTCTGCTATTCACTGTTCTATGGCCAGGGGAACTACAAATTATTAAAATTGCATGATCCTATAGTCCTATCCCCAGCTCCCAAGAAAGTAAGCCCATGTTGCCATGTTGTCCCTGCTGCTTCTGAGCCAAGGGAACACAGGCGACGTTGTTAGGACCACAGTGACATCATGTTTGGAGCCAGTTTAATACGCTAACTCATGTCCTCTGGTGCCGAGGTCCTCAGCATCCTGTAGAAAGCCCAGTTTTTCTGAGCCACTGGTCCTGTATAGGTAGTAGCCAGTTAGAAGGCCATGTCACTGTGAGAGAGCCCCTGATGAACTATAACTTATTTCCTTGTTGATTCAAAACAGGCACTGAGACTATGACCTGCTAAGTTTGTTTCTGACTGTTGAGTTTCTTGGGAGGCTGTTATTCGTATTCCACTTTGTATGTACCTTTTAAACAGCAACGAGTTTGTGGGTCCATCCTTGCTAGTCTTGGTAATTCAGTAGAGGTTCTAGGTCCTCCAGAGCAGGATTGCTCAGGATTCTTTAGCCTAAGAATTATGTGATGAGCAAATGGCTACAGTTAATGTGATCAGCATGTATTCAGCTGCTTCTTCAACTGGGACAGGGGTCCATGTTGAAGGCTAGGGGGCATGAGGGTACAGGGGGAATTATGTGTGCCAACTGGTTCCAGTGAATCTGCTGGAAGACCAGTATATTACAAGGCCAGTCCGATTCAAGATGCAGGTCACCTCTTGGATACTTCCTCTCAAATCACACTGGTCCTTGCTGCCCAGGGGTTTAGGACCAAATAGTTAACTCTTGTGCATTACTTTAATAGACATTTAACTGTTCACCAACACTGTTAGATGCTTTGTACTAAATGCTCTGATTTAATACCTATAAGGCATTTTAATTTTTATCTCTTTTTTACAAGTGAGGAAACAGACCATTTGTCTATGTAAATAGCACTGCTAGAATTACTCGGGGCTTGCAGTGCCTAACCATGCATGTGGCCCTAAGAGGCAGAACTAGTACTAACCTTGAACCCTTTACCTCTGGGTGTCTGGGTTGGCAGACATGTTAATAACTGAGTCTGATGAAGACGGGGGTTCAGATTCCCCATAGAGGTTCAAGCCTCTTTGTAAAGCCACTGGATAAATATAACATATCATCTTAGATTGACTCTTTTACCTCATTTTCATCTATCCTTATGTATCTGAAGTGCCTGCTCCTTCTCTGTGGATCTGTGTCTGCTCTCACATCAGCACTTGCCTCGCCTGCCTTCCCCGAGGCCTGTGCAGAATGCACAGACGGGGAGTGGTGCAGAAGAGCAGACTCTTGGTCAGCATTCAGAAGACATCAGGAAGAGGACCAGGCTAGACCTGGGGACTTCTTGGCCACCTGGATTCTCTGCACACACAGGAAATAGGACCAGAGATGAGAGTAGAGGGTACAGATATGGACAGAGCATGCAGCATGCTGGTGTGTTCACTGATTGCTGCTCTTACTACAGTTCTAAGTCAGTGTTAAATTAACCAATTAATAAAAATGAATATGCCATTGGAAGCTACATTTGTGTGGGGCTTTTTGTTGGTGGTGGTGGTGGTGGTGGTGTTAAATTAGCTAATTATTCCATTCAGCTAATTTAACACCGTCTTAGAATGGTAGTGATTTGTGATAGCAGCAGCCCACAAGTTCCAGAAAAGGTGGGGGTGATTTCCCCCAGACCTTCCCCAAGGCATTGCCACGTGCTTTATCTTCTGTGAGGAAATGTGATAAACAATATCTAGACATCAGCTGGCAGTGGCCCTTGGGACTCTGCCACATGCTAGCCATATCTTCATGGTCATGGCAAGTTTTTCCCTAGCAGATTACTTTGCAATCATTTTTGTCTACATATTCCTACACGTGTAGCTGTCTGTATATGTATTCATCACTGGATGCCATTCTGTCAATGGCTTTCCATGCAAGTACCTCTGTACCCCTCTATGACATACTATCTCCAACATCTACAGCTATGCTCAGCACACAGTAGGTGCTTGGTAAATATTTACTGAATGAATGAATTCTAATGAATAACCACAACATTCCCCTATGATGTGGAGATCTAGAAAGGTATGTTGGCAGTCACGTGGTGAGTGTAGATTTGCATTTCATCCTCAGTACTTGACAAACATCATCCAACAGGAATGTGCTCAGATTAGCATTAGGAGTGCCCCTCCTTCCAGCCATTGCAGCCACCAACAGTGATCCCTCCATATTTTCAAATTCCCTTTGGCGGTGGGTACTGCTCCTGATTAAGAAGAAAGAAAATGTTTTACTACAGTTATCTAGAAAATGGGATGGGTTGTAGAAGTTCTGCTGAGCAGCATAATAGTGTTTGGGGGTTTTAGTTTGGTTTGGTTTGGTTTGGTTTTTTGAGGCCCCAGCTGAGGTTAAATAAAGATGAATAAATAATGGAATGAAATCAGCTTGGTTATATGACTTATTCCATTCAGCTGTATTCTACAGCTCCAGGGGCATCAGTTGCTGGAAAGATAGATGTTAAATCTGTATTCACCGGGAACCTTCTGCGTTGATCTATGCAGAAAAATGGACCAGGTTGCCATCTATATTCAGATCTTCTCTGAGTTATATTTTAGGAGGGAGATTAGGGCCAAACTCTGAGAGCCTTTGAGGGATTATATCAGATACTGCAGTGCTACAGAAAAAATGGAATGAGAGCTCAGCTCTGAGAGGCTCGATGCTAGCCTGCCAGCTACCCTGGAACATCCTGGGATGAAGTTTATGGGAACCCAGAGAAGTCAGGTCTTGGGAGGTTTTTCTATGTGCTTCCCATTCCAGAAGGACTTGAGAAGCATTAGTAGGTTCCTGGCAGAGGTTCCTCAAACCATAAAACGTCAGTTTTTCATTTTCCTGACAAAAGAGGACATTCATTAAATTCATCCCTATTCTTTCAGTCCACGTCAGCCTGCACACATGTGGGTCTTCTGGGTTGTTTTTTTTTTTTTATAGGCATAGCTTTGTATCCAGATAGTTATTAAATTTGCGGATAATGTAATACATACATATATGTGTGTATGTTTGTATCTGCTTTGCAGAATTAAATTACACCTTCAGTAATTAAGGAGCATGGGGTTTTTTTTCCATTTAAATATTTTTCAATTATATTTTATTGATGAAGCTATTATAGTTGTTCTGATTTTTCCCCCTTTGCTACCCTCAAACCAGCACCCCCCACTCCCTCAAGCAACCCCCAACATTATTCATGAACGTGGTCAGGAGCATGAAGTTTTATCACATTACCTAAACGATCTTGTTTTAATCAGTCAATGGTAATTTTTATTGCCCAGCAACTACAAATGGTGTTTACTTACAAATTTTTTTTCTTTCCTTTTCTCAAAAAACAAATGGAACTACATGGTGAGGCATCTTCATTTTGAGCCACTTGCAAAAAAAAAGCTGAAACATGAGAATAGAAGAAACCTTAGGATGATAGCAAAACAAATAAAATTAAATTCTTTGATTGAGTGTTTGCCACTGTACCAAACACGTGCAAAAGCACTTATTTTCAAGAAAGGGGGGGAAGAAAGCAAAACCTAAAACCAAAACAACCAAAATTTAAATACCACTTTTGCCATGTGAAATTGTCTAATCAGCCTCATTTTCTTCTATTGGCATCATCAGCTTCTGTTTGTTCTGATGCTTCATTTTTAGTATCTTTATGGGCTTGTGAAAGCAGAAAGATTGTCGGGGTTGGAACAAGTTTCTCTACCATTTCCTGTGTGTCCATTCTCAGCCAAAATAAATCAATGCAAATGGCAGTGTCCTTTCCCTTTCCAGGCCTTTGAGACCTACTTGGAAGAAAGCTGGTATATATCTTACCGAGCTAGGTTAAATCAACAAACAGCAACACCTTCTGTAACAACTGTTTTGCCCTTTGGAGACAGAAGGGCATCTTACCATCACCTTTGAGAGCTGATGGGCCTGACCATTCTCAGCACATAACCTGTGAGTTGCAGTGAGCTAATCCTGTGAGCATATTAAGACCACTTTGCATAGCTCTTAGAAATTATTAAGAGAGTAAAAAAGTAGCGTAACTACATTGGTGCACATAATTTATGCCTTTTCTCATCGTTATTAAAAAGAAAAAGTAATTCCAGAGAGTTCTAATGTAAAGCTGAAGTACTTTTTGCATAAAGGAGTATGATGGATTCTCTCACTACTTGGAATTGCTGTGCTGGAAGGAAGATGGGGAAAGGGAATGAATATATTCAAATAAATTAAGCCTTGATACCCAAATAGGGCTGTGTAAGCAAACTGACTGCAAATCAAACAGAAAAGCATTTGCTAAAGAATACATGATCTTAGTTGAGGCTGAACGAAACCAGCCTCCTTATACATATGTGTATTTCTCTTGACATGTGCAAAGAGTTGTTGCATTTCCACCGCTGTGCTCTCAGATCTCTGGCAAAAAGTAGCATCCATCCATAAAACTGCAGAGCAGATTTCTCCAGTGGCCAAGAGTAATCTGTATTCAATGTAAACAAGCCCATTGGCAAACAGTAGGTGGGGCTTGTATGGTTTGTCTAGCTTTATGGATCCCCAGACTTCATGTGTTTGTTTATTTATTGTTTTTAATATGCTAATTTTTTTCTTTCTTAACCCTGTACTGGCTAGCGTGTATCAGTCCTACAAGGTTAGGTCATAGTGTGGGTCGTGACGACCAAGCTCAGTGTGTTCGTTCGTTCTTCCTCCCCGTCTTGCAGGCAGCTTCTGACAGCCTCCCTGGAGCAAGAGTTAAAAACTCTCCACCAGGTGAGACAACAGAGGCACAAAGAAAGGAAGTGTTTTTCCCCTTTGGTCACAGACTGCATTTGATAGTAAAGCAGGGGCTTCATCCCCTGACTTTCGGCTCTACAACTTATACTCAGGCATAACATGGTCTTCACTTTCTCACCCTTTTGAACTACTCTCTCCAACTCAGAGCCAAAGCTACTTTAAGCACCAATTCAGATGACACTGTGACCTCTTGGAGTCTATAGAAAACTTCGGAGGGGAGCTTGTTTTCCTTCTTAGAAAACCTCAAGTCAAATCAACAATTACTTTATTACTTAATCTGATGATTGTATTCTATTTGATCTGTTTTTTTCTAAGTAGTTCAACAACCTGAGGCCAAAACCCTTATGTCCTGACCTGAGCGAGGAGAGTGGGGCAGCTGGATTTGAGACAAATGAAAAGCATGTGTGGGATGCTGCAAGTTGTTCGCTTTGGATGGGTGTAGGTGACGGGTGAGGGGTCCTGGGAGGTGAGACCGAATTACGTATTTCTCAACAGGAGGCGTCAATAGTGGCATTTTGGGTGGAACATTCCTCCTTGCCTTAGCTCTCTCTCCTGAATGTCACGGCACCCTCTACCATCGGAAACATTGGGAACATCAATAAACTGCTCCCGCGGTTTTCCAGATGCTCCCAGTGCTGGTGATGGGGGGCAGAGGGCAGGGGGCATTTCACAGTCCCCGAGTAAGAGATATTAGTTGGCAGCAGAATTGGAGGAGGCAGAAAGTAGAAACTGAGGGAACACTGATGAAAGTCATTACCCTGGTTTAGGAGTCCGCAGTCTCCTTTTCGGTAGGATCGGAATTCACTCACAGTGGCATCCAGAGAGAACTCCCATGCCACCCTGATGCCTCATTTACAAGTTAGTGGCAGCAAGGCTGGCAGTGGTGGGAAAAGAACTTGCTGAAATGACAATGGAAAAAATCAGTAAGGAATGCAATTTCTCCTTTCATGTAACTGTCACTTGTTGCCATCCATGCTGTAGCTTTCCGGGAGCATGAATAACAGCAGCTTGATTTACTTCCTTCCTGAATTCCCAGCTGCTGTCTGTTCATGCTTCACAAACTTCAGTCAGAACCACGTCCTGGGGAGATGGCAGGCCCTCCTTCCTACCCCTCCTGGCTGATCCTTCTTCCTGCCGTTCTCATTAGAATCAAAACTGTTCTCGAATTGTATTTATCCATATTAAGTTTGTCTTATAGTGCCCTTTTATCTTTAGTTACTCTGCATTTGCCCGGTAACTAAAGTTCCTAAAAATATTTCCAGAAGGCCCTGACCAGGTGGCTTGGTTGCTTGGAGTGTTGTCCCATACGCCAGAAGGTTGTGGGTTTGGTCAGGACACATGCCTAGGTTGCAGGTTCAATCCCAGTTGGGGCATGTACTGATCAATGCCTCACTCTCACATCAGTGTTCCTCCCTCTCTCTTTCTCTCTCCACTTTCCTCTCTCTCTAAAATTAATAAATATATCCTCAGCTGAGGAGGTAAAAATATAAAATAAAAAAATTTTTCGAGAGGTCTGACAGGTATCTCTTATTACCAGTATGGCCATTTTCAGGCTGTGTTTTAGACCAGGTTAAATATGCTAAAACTTACATGACGTTGATCCTCTAAAACAGCGGTTTTCAACTGGTATGCCACAGCAATTTTTAAAGCATGCAAAACCTGGCTATGTAGTCAGGGGCTCTGATCTTTTTTCCTTTGATTGTCAAATTTAAAAAAAGACAACAGTCAACACAATAGCCATCTGGTGTGAATAAATCAAAATTATACCTATTTTTTGTCAGATTAGCAAAAATACATATTTTTGGTGTGCCGCAGAGTATTAGTAATTAGTTTATGTGTGCCATGAGATGAAAAAGGTTGAAAATCGCTGCTCTAAAAGTATTAATTTGTTTAATAATACCTACTTTCCAGAGTGTTCTCACATGCTTCCCCCACCCCCCAAGGAGGGCTGCTGTTGTCGCCGCCTAACAAGTGAAAACACCGAGACTAAGTCAGGTTGTCTCTTGGACACAGTCTCTTGGCTTAGTTAAGGGTGGAACTGGCACTTAGCACTCCGCCATTTCCTCTCTCCTTCTCAGGGACTGAGGGAGGGGGCCCGTTTGGATGTCAGAACGATTTTTTTTAAAGAATATTTTAAGCCTTTCAATTCCAGTCTTTCATTGAGACAAGGTTTTTTCTTCTCCCAACGAGTTGTGACCTCTCCTGCCAATCAGGTATCTCTGTCTCCCTTTAGCCCTCTGTACTCTTGGTTCGGAAGTTGTCTCAGTGACAGAGAGACCTGCGGCCCCTGTTGCCTGGTGTTTGTATGTTATGTACAAATGTATGACGTGCGTGCTACAAAGCTAAAGATTTTTGTAAAGTGCAGATGAACTGTGTCAACTTTTTACTCTTTCAGCTCCCTTTGAATTTCTTGGCAGAGGTTTGAAAATTAGGTATTGACAAAGGAAAGAAGAAACCTATGATAATGGTTCTCAAGTAGATCCTGATTTTAATTAAAAAGAAATCCGACTGATAACATTAAAAAGCTGCATTTAGATAGTAGTCACACACAGAGAGAGTTTGAATATTACTACCTTCTTTGATATCTGTGAAAATATAAAAATAAGTTGTTGGGAGAAAAAGCAGTTGTGTTTTCCTAAGCCAGTTCCTTTTCTGACTTAGAAGTGAGTGTAATAGAAAGACTTAGTATTGTGCTCTCCCAGGGCTCGGCTCTCCTATATCCTGACCTGGGCTGTCGTTCTCCAAAGGAACCCCGATGCCCTGCCAGGGCACATGTGAATAGTTTGCTTCTGCTCCCCCTCTCGAATGCCACAGTGCTGTCACTCTGAACATTGGGAGCGTCACTAAACTACCCCACAGCTCTGCTTCATGCGTGTTCCTCTGGCCAGTTATTCATTCTTTAAGACTGAGCGTAAGGTTAAATTAGCTCTCTAGGAGTCTTCCTCTACCTGCTCAGTGTTCATGTGGCATCCTCTGCTGCCTCTGTCGTGGCCTGATCTGTGTAACTGTTTCTTGGTATGGAGTTTTGACACTTGGAACATAGTAGAAACTCAGTAAGTAGTGAGTGGGTGGGTTGGTGGTCTACTGATTTACCTACCCCACCTTTGCCTCCTGAGGAAGAGCATCATTGTGTACTGTTCATTTCTTAAGTCAGTCATTGTGAATGCCTTAACCCAGGAGAGGAAAGAGGGAATTCTGAGCTTGTATTTCTTCTACCACAAGTCTCAGTAGAATTTGCAAGCTTGTGCAGCACTGTGTATATAGGAAAAGTGAGTGACTTCAGAGACAGGACACTCGTCTGGTCCTTGCTCTCCTCCCTCATATATATAATGAGAGGTGGACAAAGACCATCTCGAGGATGTCTTCATTACTCCAGCTTTGGGACTCCTGTGATACATCCCTGTAGGTGGGGAGACACTTTAGTGTCTTCATTCCAGATACATGTTTTTCAATCGTAGGAATAGGCTCAAATTTTGGATTTTTTTTAAAGATTTTATTTATTTTTAGAGAGAGGGGAAGGGAAGGAGAACGAGAGGGAGAGAAACATCAATGTATGAGAGAAATATCTATCAATTGCCTCTCACACACGCCCAGCCGGGGGACCCCAGGCCCACAACACAGGCATGTGCCCTGACCGGGAGTTGAACCGGCTACTTCTCACTGTGTGGGAAGACACCCAGCCAAGCCACACTAGCTAGTGCTGGACCTGCCATTTATAAACACTCTGATCTAGGACAAGTTATTCAACCTATCTTTGCCTTAGTTTTCTCATCTGTAAATTAAGGATGCCCTATTAAATATAGCATGATTTTTTAAAGTAATTATTCCAGTGTATAACACAACAGAAGTAGCACTCGAATTATAGTAGCTGTTATTATTCCATGAATTTCCTAGTGACCTGTGTGTCCTGATCCTTTTAATTATATATAAACCTAGCTCCGAATATACCATATTTCCTAATAGAGGTTTTTAAAGAGTTTGGCATAGCCTATTGGATTATCTGTCTATGCGGGGAAAGACATCCAGTAACAGACAGCCGTAGGTTAAAGCAAGGCCCTGGGCGTCCTGAGTAAGATGAAGTGCATTTGCCCTGAACTGATATGATACAATAGAAAGAACAACTGCCTGTCAAAAGATATGGCTTATAATCTGTACCTTGTTACCACGTTGGCACATGACCTTGTGTAGGTCATTTAACTTCTCTGGTTTCCTGTTTCCTCCTCTGTAAAAATATGGAGTTTGGACTTACTGATTTTTAAGGTTCTTTCCAGCTTTATATGATTCTGTGAATACTTAAGTGGTACAGTAGATATGTTCACTATCATTCCCTTTCTTTCTGTAGGCCAGAAACCTAGGAAAGCTAGGCAGTGTGATTTCCCTCCTTCCCTCCTTCCCTCTGTTGCTCTCAGTGAGCTAGAGAAGAAAAAACATGAAACAACCCTGTTAGCTCAGCAGTGTGATTTTTCTTTCCAAAGTTTCCCTTTAGATTCTGTACATCTTAGAACTATGCAAATGCATGTGTTTTTCATTTGAGTTAAACCATGTCACCCCCCCACACACAAGTCTTCTGTTGAGCAGTGGGTATTATCCCCTTTCAATGTTATTTTGTTACCTTTAACCCCTGATTCTTTGTGGATTCTTTTTGAATCTTTTTGTGTTCTCATCTGAGAGATGCAATATAAACAGGTGTTGAATGTCTTCAGTTCAGTTGTTAATAAATGATCTGATGAGGCCCCAGTGTGGACTGTTACCACTTGATCGTTCTCACCGGGGCGGGCCGCAGAGCAGTGACTTCAGGTGCTCAGGTTCACTCATTTCTTCAACAGTCTTTACTGAGCTTTTTGCCCAACCCCAAGCCACCCTTTGCTGGCAGATTATTTTGGTGGAATTCAGCTCTGAGTTGTTTAGATGTCACTTTCACCTGTTGCTCAGTTTCGTTCCTTTTTTTAAAAGAAGATTTTATTTATTACTTTTAGAAAGAAGAGAAGGGAGGGAGAAAGAGGGAGAGAAACATTGATGTGTGGTTGCCTCTTGCACGCCGCAACTGGGGACCTGGCCCACAACGCAGGCATGTGCCCTGACTGGGAACCAAACCAGCGACCCTTTGGTTCTCAGTCCAGCGTTCAATCCACTGAGCCACACTAAACCAGAGCTCTCGTTTTGTTTTCTATTTGGGGTGGTCACTGACTGACCTTTCCATACATCTTAGGAAACTGTGGGCCCTCTCTCCAAAAAATGCCAGATACATGAAGAGAGAAACAGCACATAACCCACCAAGGAAAGAGAGGGCCTTGAAAAACCGTCATTATTTAAAAGGGCAAATAGTTTAATATGACCTGCATGTGTGCTACAAAGAGGAGCAGGGGTAGTTTGGACAGTCACATACCCCCTGTCTTTGAATGTTGCTATGTCTGCAAGGTTGCTTAGGTCGTACCTAAATGTCTGGGTTGCACATGTTACTAAGGCAGCCCTGAACTGGATGACTTTCCCTGACCTGACTGCCTAAATCTCCTGGGGCTTCTCTTGCTGAGAGGGAGCTTAGGCCAGGCTGTGTTGTGTGCTTGCTTTTTGACAGGGGACAGAGATGGGTTTAAAATCCTGCTCTGCAGAGCCTCAGGAGCAACCAGCTTTACCACGCTCTGGGGACGCCCTCTTCCAGCAAGTTAGGTGGTTCCTGCACTTACATAAGACGTGTGTGTTCTGGCAGGGAAGAGAGCTGCCCGATGAGTGTTTAGCAGAAATGATTTGTGTGGAGTTATTTTGAGATGCCAGGGGAGTGAATGGCAGCCAAACCCTGCACTATTTTCAACTGTTCACGCATCTACAAAGATTAATACACTATAGTGTCTCAACCAGAACACTGGTAACAGGGAAATGAGAATGCTAGGGCTCTACAGTTAAAAGTGCCAGTCCTCTCAGTCCACACAAGGTGACTTCAGTGGTTTGGACTGCACTTGGTGCTTCCAGCTTCCCTCACACTCCTTTGACCCCGTGTGCCCTGAGACTGGAAGCGGACATGCAGGTTTCCCCCCGTGGAGTTGGCCAGGCTCCTGTTGAAGCTGCAGTTTGATTATTCTCTCATTCACTATATGGGGAGCAAATTCGTTTTCTAGTAGAGAAGTGAGCTCACTTTTTGTGGCATCCCAAAATACTGACTCTATGTAGGTGGCTGACCTTTTTGAGGTTCCAGGCTAGCGAGGAGAAATTCCTCCTTCCTCTTTCAAAGCATTCACCTTTTCTCCTGACTCAGGCATGA